>JAULBU010033176.1:0-16062 GCA_032358235.1 Odonthalia washingtoniensis
TGTGCATGGACAAAACTGCAATGTCTATTCGGTGTACTGGTAGTCAGGGTATAGTGTTGAAGCATAGTATGCTACAAATGCACATATTATGTGCATTTGAAGACATATGTGGCAGTGAGAGGAACTGGTGCGCGTATTGATTCATGCCATTATTCTGAAAATGAAAATATAGCAGGCTCTCCAATCTGGAGAATAGGAAAACCGAAAAAAACGCTGGCATTAATTACCTGATAGTCAAATTTGTTTTGCGCAACACATCCAAACATACCATTAGTGGCACGCCAAAGTCAACTACTGACAAATGGATCTGTAGGAACAGGGTATCAGGCAACAAAATTCTGGCAATAAACACTCCACTACTCTGATTCACTGCGTTTGCGAAAGCAAAAGAAGCAAGTTCTTTATCCAGAGTCATAGCCACTCTATGCTGTTTACAGTACGCTTTAAGATGCAAGATGCTGATTGTGGAGACAGCCGCCTCAGAGTCAACGCAGAAACCGTTAAAATTTTCTTTAGCGTTCAACTCGAAGTGCTGTTTTGAGTATGGAGCATTGATGACATCAGATTCGACTGAGGTGACTGATTTGGCTGAAGCTGCCAAGATTTGTTTGGTGAAATTTGCTGATGAATCCTGCTCATGTACTCGTGATGCGAAGAAACAATCACTTACATCATTCTTAAATGATCTTATTTATTGTTGAGCTGGGGCATCATTTACATACGAAACCGTATGGAGAGCTTTCGCCTCACAAGGTGATTGCGTTTGCTGAAGATCGGTTTCAGTATCGTGTGAACGTGATAGACGGTTGGTTGAAGCTGATCTTTCAGTCATGTAGATGGCTTTATAAATCCTTGAGATAGATCATAGTCAAATAGATATGGGAAATGTACCTTTGAAATACGATTTTTGAAACCATATTGTTTCTATATATCATCTGGTTTCCGCTTGATTTTCGCGTCGTCTTTTAGAAGGCTGCACTGATAATGATACCGACGGGGTTTGTAACAATTGAAACAAAGCCGGTTACTTTTATCGTAATCATTCTTCCCTTCCTGATAAACTATCTTATTATCGTTTCGATAGCTGCTCAGTCTACTAGAATTGTACCTACCATAACTGTCCTGACAACCATTCAAGTTTCTACGGTTGTCGTACCTTTGCTGACCTGCAAAGTCAATTGCTACATCATTTATGTGTCCATCATTTGAATCGGCATCTGATTCGCTATCTGAGCATGAACCATCTTCTATGTAATTTAACTCAGTCATTAACTGTACACAAGATAAAGACGGTCGTAGCTTGTTGGAAGAGCTTGCTTTGATTGAACAAAAGAGTCTGATTGACTTAAGACTTTTTGTACCAAGCTTGATGAAGTCATGAGGTATCTTCGGATTGACTTGAGAAAGAGATGACCATTTGTAGGCACCTACGGCCTTTTTTAGGTACTTGAATTTCATCATTTCATCAATATCCCTGAGTGCAGCGACAGGGATAACATCCTGAATGAGTCTAATAAGGCTTTGTAGGGCCTGCGCATCTGTTCTGCCATCTGATTTAAATTACTCAAATCTGAGTTTTGAGAGAATTTTAGATACTTCCTCCCTACTATCCGATGCTAGGAAGGCACTGTCAAACACATTACTGATCTCACTCCAAAAATAACCATCTCGGAGTAATGATCTGTAATATGACAATGCATTTCATACCAACGTGTATTTCACCAACTCAGTATAATCTTGGTCAGTAATCTCGGGATGCTTGCACAGAACGAGAAAGTCACTTTTACAATCTATCCAACTTTCTTCAATTCCTCCCCCAAAATGGTTTTTGCTGTTCTTTTTATAGATTGACAGTAAGGTCCTTCTAATGTTGAACGAAGCGTCAAACCGAGGGGTCGTTCGATTGAAGTTGGGTGTATTTTCTGGTGGAGAAGAGCGAAGGATGGCACTGTAGCGACTCTTATGATGATTTATATCGGATGGCATGCGGTCTTCGGTCGCCCGATCTCCATTTACGGGGTTTGATAATCGACTGATACCTATTTTACACGGTCCGTGTTGGTAATCATGTGCCTGAATTCTTTGCTTTTCGTTCTCAAAGATGTGGCGTCGACCGGGATGAATGTATTGCCCAGTATGGCGCGCGAGGTTGGAGGCTTGAAGGAATTTCTCCTGCTCGTTATCGTCACTATATCCTCTCTCTTCGCCAGCAGTGAATAGAGATTGTGAATTGGAGAGCGATGATGGTTGAGAATTGTAACCGTCATCATCCGACACTGGAATGTCTGAATTGCGCCGGACATCCTGTGTGGACGATATTTTCCTTGCGCATTCCTTTCTCTTCATTGAAGTTTGGTGATCTGAGGTCGTAGATACAATGCAAAATTGGAATTGTAAGTCGCACACTTGCTTGCGTAACCGGGTGATATAGTTGATCAGTTCTTGTGTCGAGATATTCAGAAAGTGTTGCTTTGAAACTGATGAAGTTGGATGTTGTTGGTGAAAAGGCGCCTTTTGATGCTGATTCTGAATCAAGTGAAGGTTGATTTGTTGTAAAACGGGTCGATAAGGCGCAGGATTAAACTGATGAGGTTTCGGAAATGATATTGAGGAAGGGTGAGCAGGACCTGAATTGTTACATGAAGAGTGATTGTGAAAATTGGAATAGGGAATAGGAAATGAAGTAGAAATAGCAAATGAAGTAGGAACAGGGAATGGAGCAGGAAAACTGGAAGGGGGAATAGGAAACGGAGCATAAAAAGGAATTTCTGCAGGAAATTGTGTGGAAAAAGGAAGGGAGGACTGAATTACCGGTAATGTTGAGTTATGGAACGAGGACGGATGTGGAGGATGTGCGTTTAAAAAGTGCGTTGGGTTATGATCAAAGGGAGGGGTGTTAGTATTGAGAGTTAGAGGTGCTGAGCGCTGATTGTAAGAATCTTAAGGAAATGAAGTGCCAGTTTTAGATGGTTGAACCTTGGTGGAGTTTTTCTTGCCTTCTTGTTCCACCGTGGCTCGGCGTTTATTCAACATCTCACGATTAAATTGGTAATATCGTCTAATAATAACCTTGGAATTTTTATTCCATAGAACGAGGATGAGCCCTGATACCAGCGAGGGTGTTTTGATGCGATTCCTTGGGATGGTATTCCACCCCTTGTTCTATAAGATAGTTCGGTA
Organism: Odonthalia washingtoniensis; assembly: GCA_032358235.1. Lineage (NCBI taxonomy): Eukaryota > Rhodophyta > Florideophyceae > Ceramiales > Rhodomelaceae > Odonthalia > Odonthalia washingtoniensis. The sequence goes on from JAULBU010033176.1 coordinate 3,181, forward strand.
GGTTTTGTAGATAGATGTATCTTCATGAAAGGACCTGAAGATAAAAGTATGAATATAGATGTGTTTTGCAAGCTCGCGTAGAAATTCTTTTCCTCGTTTTTCGGTAGAGAGCACATCTGCGAACACTGCTGTTATTGAATCTACGGACGGATTTTTTGGATTGATCGAGTGTAGGGTGGATAATGATGAATTACGGACTATATCGTCTGGTGCGGTTGTTTCGGACTCAACCTCAATTATCTCAGACTCAGATGGGAGCGCTGAAGGTGATCTATTTGAGCTTTCCTTCGGTGTATTTGAGCTTTACTTGTCGGCTCACTTTCGAAGGATCATTCGAAATGGATTGTGCAGATGACTGTGCTTTGGAGGAGGACTGATGGGATGCTGACGTAGTCTTATTTTTTTAAAACTGTGAAGTTGTTGTGGTCCTTTTTGTTGTGTTGGTTGATTTTTTTGGGTATTCTTTTTGAGAAAAAGCAGGTTTTGGAGAAGAAGAAAAAGAAGGGGAAGATGGTTAGTAACTACGCTGAACTGCATCGCATTTGTAGATTACACCGATACGATTGTACCGCTTGTGTAGACTGAAATGCTGCGCAAAATGAAAATGAAGGCGGGGACTGAAAACTATGGCTTGTATCGTTTGTTTCATAACGTACAAGCTAGATTAGCCACTAATCGCGGTTGTCGGGAAAATTGAAGTCGTGATTACGAAAAGTATAATAAAACTTAAAGCATAATAATTTGTGTGTTATTCAAAGTTACAAAAGAGAGGCAAATAGTCATTTTACTTGTACCAAATTTGCCCTGCAAAGCTGGCACACGACCGATCAAAATTTGGCTGATTGGTAAATAGTCGGTTATAATAGTTGCGTCTTTGACTCGCGACTATTTGTAACCGATTATGCAATCGTCCGTTGAATGAACTTGTTTGAACTTATTGTTGTAATTTGAGTATCGCCTTATATTGCTAATTCCAGTCATTATAGAATTCGATACACTGTACGAGACAGTGTTGCATGTGATAGAATTCCATCTAAAAAGAACGAGTACGACTGACGACAAATACACTTGGATGTTACACTGTACAGTAGTCTGAGCGGGTTATAGTTGATGTATTTTGCTAATTACTACTACTGTAGTTATCTATAAAATACCATCACTTTACCGTATTTCCCAGAGTTTCTGATAGCTAAATTGTCGAAAGTCTCTAGAATATCGAAAATTTCACAATACTTTTTTTCTTTTTTCAAAAACCATTCTTTTGACGGGTACCTCAAAAATGAGCGAAATGAGTCATTCAACCACACCCATCGACTACACTCGCGTTCACTTTGATCAACAAAAGGCCAAATATGAATGCACACCTCGTTGTGGCATCGACGAATTATGGCCGATGGCACAAAGCTTTGCAAACATGTAGGAGCAGGATCAAGTCAATGCCATGCGATTTATGCTTTTAACTTTTGTATTACACCAAAATCATCCTCAACCGCAACTAAAACGCAAACAAGTAAATAATACAGCTCCTTCTCACATGATGTTCGCATATTTGCAGCAAAAACATTAGCTGATATAAACTATCAGTCAAAAGTTACTCCGTTATCCGAAGTTCCTTCAGTTGAGGAGACCAACAGGCTCGCTTACTTGAAGAAGAAGAAGATTGATAGTTATTATGTTAATGATTTAGAAAAGCAGACAGTTTACTTTGGTAGTGAAAAATGGCGTCAGAATAGCTATTCTGAGCACCTTTGCTTGTTTGGGTCATAGATTCCCTTTTATGTAATGTTCTTACAGGTGTAAAGAAGAGCTTCCTGTCTTCAACCTTGATTTTTGATTAAAATTGATCAGAAAAATCATTTTTATCATATCTCGGAATGACCTAAATATCGATGTCACACTTTTAAAGTGGTCTGTGACACGTTTATGGGTGTCTTTATTTTGTAAATTGTGAAAAAAATAGAAATTTTCAAAATAAAGACAGAAAAATGTAATTTACTGGTCAGTTGTACTTTATTCGCATCCAAAAATTTTAAAGATACAGTCGTCAACGACTGAAAACTCTGAAAAATGTGGTCGTGGACGCCTGTATCTTTAAAAACCACCCGTATTTTTGAAACGGATTAATTGGCCCCTGGACCAATGAGATGGCGACGAATGACAAAAGAAAGGGTTGGAATTTTGTTTCCTTTACGAGCGGACGAAACGACTAGTTCCTTGCCACCACTCCGTCCCCTTGAATTAAAGAGCGATTTAAATGCACCTCGCAGCTTCATTCTTTCGATCCTAAATCCTACTTCCAACGCATTTACTCGATCGCTATCCTCATAGATCGATATCTGCTCCACTGACTTCACATAATTGATTGGCCGAGGAAGCGGTTGGAGCGATATTGAGCTCGAACACCTCGCGCGTACTTGGCTGTACGCATCTGAGAATCCGATAACTGGTATTGACCAGACGGTGGGCAGGTTCAAGAAGACTATTTTCAACAAGTTAAAGGAGCTGGGACCAGACAACCCACCGGAAAAGACATACGTAGCACGAAGATCATAGGCTGTGCGCTCAAAATTTGATGAAGTCTCCGCAGATCTTCAAAAGTTCCGCGTTGCAATAATACAGTAGGTTTCTTCTCCTTCCTCTTGAACTGACAAGCCCACACCACTGGGCAGTTCTTCCTACTCCAGTGTTGACAGTCCCAGCTGCCGACGAAGCCCAAAAATCCACGAGATGCATTTATATTAAAAATTTGACGAAGGTATTTTCCACGCGGGGCGCACAAGTACTCCAACCCAAAGAGCTAGTCGAGCTCTTTGACAAAACCAAAAACAATTCTTTCGAAAGGACGCACCGGACATGTTGCAGAGTTCTTCTACCTAATCAAATTATTTCCCGTACGCAAGCACATGGAATGAAGCATTGATACGCATGGGAGGTGAGATAAAGGGCTTCAATGTAGCGTCATTTCTCTAGATGAATAAACCGCGTCCTTCCAAGTCCCGGGATACTAGATCAAAAACTGTGCGAGGCATCCGGAAGCGACGCTCGAAATCCACCTCGTCTTACACGCAGTCGGGAGCGAAGTAAATGTTTTGGAATAGAGAGTAGACCTACGTGAAAGAACGATTCCTTTTTCTGGCTCGTATGCACACATCGTTCTCCTCCCACATACCGTCATGGCCAAGACCGGGCAGAGACCCATCGAGAACAATCATAGCGATGACATCGTCGATTTCGTCGCTTTATACGCTTACGTCGTGGGGCGACATGATATCCGGGTCTTTCGGAATTCACAAAAGTGACGTTGACCTACTGCAAATAATTCTGTAACAGTAATGTTACTGAGAGAAAAATAAAGGTAGCTTTCTGATGTGTTCCAACGAAATACAGAATTTTTCGCACCCAATAAAATTTTCACACGTTATAAAAGTAAAGATAAATATAGAACAACCCGTCATCATGCTGTTAGGGTGTGGTTCAAACTTCAGTAAACATATCTGTGAATAATGAGCAAATCAGTACAGTAACATGACCACAAGTACTGTACATGCAAGAACCTGTGTACAAAGAAAATGAACATTGCTGTTTATGGTTCTCCCAACCAACAGTAATTGATGAAAACTATCTCAATCATTCTCCAACTCCATGTTTTCTGCCTCCTTCTTTCAAGGCTAACTTGAAAGAAGGGGGCGATAAATGAAACAAAAAAATCACGCACACCGGCGTCCACCTTCCCATACCTCGCCACAACTCAAACGTCTATGAACATGGGGCACCACGCACAAAGAGACCATTCGAAAAAAGTTCACGGAGCGGGCCGAAGCTTGACTTCGTGTCACTGAAATCATGTCAAGAAGAGGGAAGAGACGTGGAAGAGGGAAGAAACAGTCAGTGTAACCTATGCTGTTTTTCATAAGCAGACTAAGTGTCCACATAGAACTATAAGAATTGCTGCTATAACTTGTAGGAACGCGTTGAACGCGTTCAAGAAATGTAGGCAAACAACTGGTATGAAAATATTTGGTCGATGGCAGAAGATGAACTGGTATCAAATTTCAGAATTTGCCGTGAGGAGATTCCACAAATTGCGGAAGCTGTCTCCAATTCCGTTGATTCTGTGAAAACAAGTAGGAATGAATGCGCTACGAACCCTCTTTTGACTACAGTTATCATTTTAGGACGCCTAGCATCAACGTCTAGTTTGGTAGAATTAGAAATGCTTTTTTGAAAACACTCTTCCAACGCTAAGAAAAGTTTCTAGGAAGGAATTGAGGGTACGATTGATATTCGTTGTCACCTCCCAACTGGGCCTAGTTCTACTGAGTTTATGACGGAATATGGAGCGTCATGAAAAGTGTGCACCTTTTCTGAATTGCGCTGGTTTTTATCGACGGACACTGCTTTTAATTACGCGCCCTGGGAAAAAGATGTAGAAAATGCCGCCTACAACAGACACAAGGGTACACATGCGCTTAAATATCAGACCATTACACATCCTAATGGCCTAATTTTACATGCAAGTGGGCCACTTGAAGGATGCAGATGTGATTCCGCACTTTACGTGAATAGCGGCATAGAGGATCAAATGGAGTCAATGATGGTAGTAAACGCACACAATACTTCATAAACGGTGATAATGTCTACAATGCTGGTATATATCTAGACGTTTTTTCAGGATCCAACCTGACTGAGTCTCAAAAAGCTGCAAATTTTGCAACTCCAGCAGTGACGGTAACTGTGGAGGGGACGTATAAAGAGGTGAAGTTATACTGGAGTATCTTAAACTTCAAGAGAAACGTGAAACTTGGAGAAGCTCCTGTGAGTTGTTCATGTATCGCTACCATGTTACTGACAAACTCTCGCAATTGCCTTACCCAAACACGGTTTCACAATACTAGAAGCGCCATCCCCCATATTTAGAAAAGATTCTTCTTTGAAAAGATTAATTATTCTTTACTAAGAGCAGAGACCAGAAATTTTATTTTCTCAATTTGAAGTCTCACGATATTTCACTTTCAACCTTTCGCTCTTCTCAGTCCAGAGCTTGCTCAAGGGCCCTTTCTTCACTCTCCGAGTGTGCTTCTCACATGCGATCTTCACGATCCTCACACTGTTCATTTCGTTCCTCCATTATATCCACTTTTATTGCTCATGCTTTGCACTTTCCACCTCTAATCGCTTTTCCTCAAATACTATTTGAGCGGTTTCTGACTCCTTCATCGCAGTTGCGAATCTTTCCATGTCTCCCTGGAATCGCCTTGCGACGATACTTTGATTTTTATGTCGTCTAGGGGGAGTTGATACACTTTCCACATCGTAGTCTTCACCCTCATCTACGATATCTATGACATTTCGTGCTTCGTTGACACTCATACCAGGACCAGAATTTGATTCACTGTTTTGTACATTGCCGTTATCAGGATTTGTGTTTTCTAAATTTATACTTTCTCTTCGCACCATTGACATCCTTACAGCAGCTTACCCAGCAGCAATTTTTTGCTCTTCCCTGTTAGAAATCTTGTTTCTTTCCACTCGGTCCACCAGATCACTCTCTTTTCTCGAGTCACGCATCATTTAAAGTAGTTCTTCACATTACGTAACCTCAACCCCAATGCCATACATAACGCTATTTTGATTCTCTGTAGTATTGTATTGCTTCTGTAGTAACTCATACATATCCTGAACCTTCTTCCAGTTAATGGATTTAGGTAAAGATTCGTTTTTATTGAGATCTCGGGCTACTATTTCAAATTTGTTTTTTGTGCCGTACCGTACGACATATGCACCAGCTGAGAACACTTTCCGTAGTAGACATTTGTCATCTTCGTAGGAAAATTCTGTTTTCCCACCACCGCGATCTGTAATAGCGCTGGAAGATCGTATGTTTGGAGCTGTGTCAATCACCGCGGAGGATGTGTTTGGTACTGAGACGGGGGAGTTATAGTATGGTTTGGTATGGTGGGATTTGTGGGATATGCAATTGTATAATTTGGAATAGATTTATTTCTAAAAGGATTTATTACAGGATGACGTGTAGAGGTATTCGTAAAAGTGGGGTCCGGACTAATGTATGAAACATGATTACCGTATAGTTTTGTTGTAGCGGTGCTCACTTCTGAGGAAGGGGCGGCGTTAGTGGCAGGTTGGTAATCTTATGGGAATGCGGCAGCAGTGCTCCCTTGTGAGATTGAGGCGGCGGTACCAGTAGTGACATGTTGGTTTGGGGCGGCTGCACGCTTGTGGGAATTCGGCAACGGTAGTAGTTGGATTGGATGTATTAGGAACGTTGCTTCGAGCTTAGTTCATCATGTCAATGGAATTATAAGTGTGGTCTCAATAGAAAAACATTAAAAGCGGAGGCTAGGTACAGAAACTTTTTCTGATTCTAACATCCCCAGCAGGACGGCGGTCTCTGAAGCCACATTAAATTGTGTTAAACACATACACGTGTTTTATATTTTTATATTTTCTTTGCATACGTCACGTGGTATTTCTCCTACACTTACAGAATCTGTTTTACCGACAAGTAAAATTTGTACAGTATTGATAAAATCCCAGGCTATATCTTTCGATTTGCTCAAGAACGGAACGATTTTTTACCGAAAAGTGCACCCTAAACCCTCTAATTTCCTGATATGCACTAATTTCCGTTATCTGCCAGTACCAAAAAATACTGAAGTAAAATTTTGGTATTATAGAAGATTATGGATAAACCAAATTCGTTTGGAAATCACTCTGCGGTTTATAAAAGGCCCACAAAAATTATATAAAGACTTTCTATAATAGAGCTTTTTGGAAAAAATAGGGTCGGTAAGTTATGGGGAAAGAAATGACAGTTCTCTCCGAAACTTTGCCACATTGTGACCAAGCTTCGGAAACGTGTAATAAAAATATCGACTGAAAACATTTTGCCATTTCCTAGATTTGTGTTATGGAAAATGAAAATTATGATTGAAAGTCGCAATATGAGAAGGTATGCATGCGGGAAGTTGGAAAAAGTGAGGAGAAAAACATAATAATTTAAAAGAGACTAATTTATTTTCTTTCAGATGATAATACTTTTACTTTGTAAGCGGGAGGGGAGGGCAAGCGGGCGTAAGAACGGCAAACGTAAAGATGGTTTCCAGGACGGGATATGCGATAGGGCGGGCGAGGAAGTGGAGGAAGCAGCGGTTGAGGACATTTGTAGCCGCAATGTCGTCGGAGACATCTGCGATGTTGAAAGTAAGGTTATACGAATCTTACAAGCAAGCGGCGCGGATTAAACGTAAAGAAAATGCACATTCGTTCATCAATATTCAAAATCGATGCGTATTTCTACTGCATGTCCTTGTACCACTTTTTCTCCCGCACCACAGACATTCCGAAAATAGCTGCAGTCCTAAACTTACCGAATGTCAAAACCAAATGAAGGGGCTACGTATGCGACTAAATTACGAGTTGTTGCATTGTACTGAAGCGAATATCCTCCCCGTGTAACTGGATAGACCTTGACTTACTGTTCAGTATTTGTAGTCCTGGTCTCAGTAAGATATGCTGGGAAAACCTGAGTATTTAGTCACCAATGACGGATACATTGCCACAACCTTCAAATCTCAATTCACGCGAGAACGTGCTGCTATGTGTCTGGGGTGTGGTAGTGAGAAGGGCGCTACACTTGAAAAAAGTGTTGGGTTCATGGACTATAAAAATTTAGAATCAAGCACCCGGGAGGTCATAATCTTAACCAATGGTCCTGTTACTCTGGCCACAAACGTATGTCGTGCTTGATATGTCAGACTATCAAAACGCCGTACGGTCTGATATTTTCATTATATGGACAAGAGGTCGGGAGGATACATGACCTTACGGTACTTAGGGAAAGCACTTCATGTGAGGTATTGCAAAACTTCCTCAACATCGACGGGGAGCAGTGTTACTTATTTGGTGATAAGTCATATGTCGTGCGATCTTGGATACAGGTAGGGTTTCACAGTTTCACAGAAACTCCTGAACAGCACATGTTGAATACAGAAATAAGCAAGGTTCGGAAAGCAGTGGAGTGGAGTTATAAATATTTTAAACTGATATGGACACGAAACTATTTTGCACGTTGCCGAAAAGTCCGTCAAACACCCATTTCATTAATGTTCACTGAGTCTACTAGACGCAGTGAACATTAATGAAATGAGAGTAGTACTCTTCTTCTGAATTTTAAAACCTGTCTCGAAAATGGCACACAGGTCGGTACATACTGTCCCTGCCCCAGTTTCAGCACATATATTGATTGCTATTTACAATGAGATGGATAAATCGGTAATCTTCCTTCAAATTTATTTGCCTTTCATATCTTTTTACATTCAGATCTTGTACATGAGCAGAAGTAGAAGAACATTTTGGGAGTAATAAATCATCTGCATGGCTATAATGAATTGTTTCACAGCTTTCAACCAAATAATGATCCCCGCCATCGTGGTGGGGACAGTTGCATACATATTCATTTACATTCTCTTTGATATATTAATACAAAGAATAATAATTATTATATGGAAAGCGCATCCATCTTGATCAGTCTTTTCCACTATAGTAGTATAAGACCTTTTAAACAAAGTCACAAACGCACAAATACTGACAACTTCACCAATCGACGGCAATCAACCTACCGTCCCAGCTCCAGTCCCCATTATTCTACCACCACCTGAATCACCATCGTAGTTAGAAAATAGAACAAAAATCCCACTTTCCAGCGTGTAGTTTTCCACATGCAAAGCCGCTTTTACGACTTCCGCAACACACTCTTCAACCTTTACCTTTCCAAAACCTCAGTGAAAATACTGGGAAATGAATCCTGCCAGAAATGTAGTGCCTGCCATATCTGACTGTCGCATCGGAACGACTCTGAAACATCCCCGAAGTCTCTTCCATATGTCTGTATACCATACGGTCCAATAATCTCTGAACACAGTTCCGATTCCGACGATATTCCTCACGACTTCCTGTTAATTTATAGTAATATTCGATTGCAGACTCTTGATGGCAGAAGCTCTACGCCTAGAGGTTAATTGATGCACTACTCTCGTAGATATGTAACCCTCATGTATGTAATAAGTTCAAATTTACCAGCAGCTAAATAATGTTAGGCAGATCTTCCAAGTTCATTCTTCCCCTGTGCATCTACAGAACTTTCCTTTGCGATCGTTTTTCTCATCTTTGTCACATCTTCTACCGGTATTTCACATGAAAGTCTAACATCTCCTTCATTTTCTTCCCTCAAATCTGAATCCGCATCATCAGTTATAATTGCCTCGAGTACAGCACCTCGTATTTTAAAAATTACATCATCACTGACCTGACAAACAAGTAGATCCACCTCAACATCCACATTCCCTCCACTTGTCTTTTCAATAATTTTTCACGTCTACTATGTAATTTCTTTCACTTTGTACAATTGCATATACATACAAAACTGTATGAAAAAGTTTGTGATTGATGCAAGTTACACATCTCGACCAATCATTTGCTCCACGATGTTTTCATCATTCGTGAACCCAACCTCTTGTGCATGATAAAGCGTCAGTTTCAGATAGTAATGTAACCAATGTTCCTCAGAACGTCGATATAGATAACCTAGAGCCACCCTAATCAACCCTACTGAGCACAGTTAGAAAGCATACAACATTGCCAATTTTAATGAAGATGGAAAGCAACCACTGGTTGCTTTCCATCTTCATTAAAGTGAGAACCGCCACTTGTGAATACTTCAGAGCACAAGTCCTTAATAAGAAAAAATAACATCTTGGTAAATGGCCAATAACGCTTAACTTACCTGTAACACTTACGTGTAACACCACTTTGCATACCGATACCTTCATCTTCCATTGCGACAGAAGCTAGCATGCTGAAATCAAGGTGCATAAACAGTACGTCACAATCACGCCTGTAAGGATCATCTGAAGACATTGATATCACTATTAATGACGACATGAAATCCCTGTGCATAGTATCCCGAATAATTTAGAATCGAACACACTAGTCCGTTCATGTAATGCACGAGTCGCAGCGATAGTACCAAAACGTAAACAAACATTAACAAAAACCAATGCGGAAGGAAGTGAATGAACACGAAACGGTTATTCAGTAGCATTGAGAAAAAGTATGTGGGGTAAAATGAAAATGTGGCGGGTAATGAAATGGAGCCGCGTAAAAACAAAAAACCGTTCTGGGAAACAGCTACTTTCTCTTAAATTTCTTGGTCAATATCGCCAATACATCAACATCTTTGAAAGTTCTTATGCAGTACCACTCCTCTATATGGAATCTATATTCAACAGTTTCTGTTCAATTTCCAGACGACGCTTATTTGTGTCGAAGAGTTTGATAAACCTCTCATTCTCAGCATACATCCGTTCCTTCTGAGCCGTCAGTCATTTAATGTCCAATTCTATTTTTCTTCTTTCCAATTCTACCTTTTCCACATCCAGTGTCTTCCGTTCGACTAAGTCTCCATCCAGCGAGTCCTTTATGTCGTCATCTGAATTTTCTTCCACATTTCTCTTCCACCTCTTCCGAGACTAAAACGTTGTACCTTTACTATCGCATACCTCTGCCTCCATATCATAATCATCACCATCTATACTCACACTTCTACGTCGCCTAACAGCGAACTCCCTTATATGATTTCCACACTCCACCAATTTCAACTCCCGTCACCTTAGTACCTCTGCTTCGGGTTTTTTCTTCCATTTCCTTCGTTTGCAGTATCAGATCATCCAAAATAACGTTCGATTCAGTATTCACATCAGAAATTCTAGACTCCGCTGCAAGGTTGGCTGCCACCTTGTCCCGTCTTTTCTGCGTCAGCCGCTGATATCGATCGAGAATTGTATTTTTACTCGGTCTAATCGTTGTGTGAAATGAATATGAAGGCATATATTCGAAAAACGTTTCTTTACAACATCGAATAGTGCATCTGTTTAACTCCACCGTGTGAAATATATGCATCTACGCTAGCAATGCATCACAGTAAAGTCAAATCAGAAGTGATATAAAATCGATCCATCCTCCCTCGAGATGATAGTGCTCGTGTTGCCGCAGTCAGCGTCGACGGGGGAGGCGGTGGGGTTGATGGTGAGTTTTCGCTTACGCCGGGATTGGAAGAATTGTTTTACTTACCGTGTCACTGCTATATAGCTGTAACGTGTCAGTAGTACCAAGCGCAACGATTCTGACGTGCAGTTTGATTTATACCAGAGCGGTATGGATTTCTAAATGGTCCAGGGCGAAAGTTGATATGATGATTTTCTGCGAGAGAGAGTACGGTAGGAAAGGGAAGGAAAAACACGACGACGGTGAATTAAAATACGCAAAACTTTTGGGAAGTCGACCATGGAACAGAAGTATGCAACAACGGAGGTTTGTTTTGCCATTTTTAGCGCTTTTTGTCCCAAACTACCAACATCAGCTTCGTTACTTACCTCTAAATAACGAATGGTGAAATGGATACTGCCCTTATCTGTGGGAAAATTCTACCACGTGGCTACCGCTGGTGCACCGCGGTGCCACAGATAGCTACTCCCATTTTATCCATTCGGCTTCCAAAATGCTCTAATATACTTACATGTATTAATGCCCGTTATCTACTAGTACAACAGATTTAAGAAGAAAAATTTTGGTATTTCATTGCCGAATTTGTGCAAACTTTAATTTTTGGTAACAAGGGTTTTGTTTCGTGATTTTGTGCCCTCAGGACATGAGCAAACAAGACCCATACTATCGTCATGGTTTTGAAGTCACCGTCACAAAACTGAAAACGGAATACCTCGACCTCCGTTTAATGTTCTACAAAGTTTCTGCGAATGTTCAGCGTTCCGGTCAGGGGAGAAGTGAGTGACAATAACCAACAATAAAATGATAAAAACGAACAGCAGAAAGAAGCCGATGATATCAAATCCAGTGTTTTTATCGACTTTTGTCGAGATTATACGTGTGTTTACTACCTGTATTACTGCTGTACAAAGTAAAACTCGCTGAAGAGCACTGTTGTCACAATGTCATAAAATGCTAGTCATGACGGGTCATCTTCCTAACGTGTATATACACGACAGGGGAAGTGGTTAAGAGCGAAAAATGGTAGACAACATTAGATGCGTTCGAAAAACAGATTAAGTAAACTTCCTCCAAAGACAATGAGATGTTGAATATGGTAAAGAGGAAAAAGGTGGAGTTAGAGACCTACGATCAACTACATGATGAATGCTGATTTGTATAGAAAAATGAAAGATATTTATTTCCCTCGTTTATTGCAAAAGACAAATCAAGGGCGACTGCACCGACTCGAAGCACAACTAAAGAAGTAAAGTGGAAATTTACAACCTACCAGAGCGTCAAAGTTGCACTCAGCCCGAGCGTCTGCGAGTTAATTGGCTAACAGTCTTTGTGATACGAGTAGTGCAACTTCCATTTAAGACAGCACTAGGACAAACATTGTCAGTTTCGAAAATGAAAATGATGAAATTGTACACAATGAAATATAAAATCAAAATGCCTATGATAATATAACACAAGAACAATATCAATAAATAAAACTTTATCTTTGACAGTAAGATCCACGCAGACCCATTTATCTGACAATTCTTTCTAACTCATACCTTCTTGTTGCATTAATTTTGCCTTTTGAACACCCTGATTGGTCATAGATCTCTCATAAACACTCTCTATCCATTTTAGTAGTGGATGTATCAGGTTAATCAACTACTGGTGCCACTACAGTCACAACTGGAGTCACCTATATCATTCCTCTTACCTTTCGTAGCCCATTTTCAAGTCCAGACGAGAATCTACACAGAAATTGTGGAGTCTGATGAAATAGCCAATAACTTCCGTCCTGCAATCAAATGCCATTCCTAA
>JAULBU010033187.1:0-16059 GCA_032358235.1 Odonthalia washingtoniensis
TTTGGGAGCAAAAAGGACAGGTGCTGACCATTCAGCATAAGCTGGTTCGATCACTCCGGCTTTAAGCTGTTTGGTAACCTCGAATTTTCTAGTTCTCTGGTGTTTGGTCCTGGCAGATACAGTGTTGATTTGAACCGACTTGTACCGGGTATGAGGTCGATGTCGTGTTCGGTGACATTGATGCTCCCCAATCTTCCGAGCCACGTGGCTGTTGACAAGCCATGTGGCCACATGGGTTCCGGCTTGTCAACATGGACCTGATCTTATCATGGTGTTTCTAAGGTACTCCGATTAGGATGTCTGACGCCTTAGTTGGCGTTTCGTCTTGGTCCGTGTTCGATTCGCGTAAGTCCGGGAGATGTTTTTTAATTAATGCCGGGTCTTTGGTGGATTGCTGGCGCTTCAAAAATGAGGAAGGTGATCGCTTTGATGATTCCGACTTGGGGACGAGGCCGAGAATTTGGGTGTGAGAATTATTCGACTCGACGAGAGAGGCGGTGTGCGGCCTTGCGTTAGAAATATGTTGGTTTGGAAGCAGGATCTTTGGATGTTCTCCAAAGTCGGCAACTAATATCCGGAAAGGTTTTCCGTCAGTTACATTGGCTATTCCTGCATCCGCTAGACATAAGCAGTTGTCGTAGAGGCGTGATGTTGGTGCAACGAGGATTAATTATTGGCGTGCCGTTGTGACTGGAATCCAGGTTTGCATTTCTGGCTGCATTACTGTCTGTTACGCTACATATATCTTTGGTGAAGTCCTCCTCTTGGCGGGTATGTATTTCTGTTCCTCTGGAAACGGCAGAGCGTTAAAGAGTCTCCAGTTCGGGTTCCGAATGATCGGAACTGTGGTACTGTCGTCAAGTTCAACTAACGGCTTACGCCGGCGGATTGCTTCGACATGTTTGCCACCGAAATCACAACCGAGTACGACCGACGTTGCTAGTCGATCGGCCACGTAGAAGGTCACCATCTCCCACTGAAATCCGAGTTGTGCAGCTAGTATTATAGTCCCCGCCATATTAAGCGGTATGTTGTTAGTGTCTCATATGTCAGTAGACCCTTTGAGGGCTTTATGAGTTTCTCCGATCCATACGGTAGATAGGAGCGTCTGATGAAACCGGAACCGGCACTGGAACCGGCACTGAAGCAAACTGTTTTGTTGAACATAAGGTGAGACCAAGATTGGCATAGACACGATTGTTGCGTGTGGCTAATACGAAGAACACGCCTTGCGTGCTTGTACAGGTTACTTTTGGCCATGGGCATTGGAGAGAACCGAAACTGTTCGTTGATAATGGGGGTTTTGATGCGACGGAAGTGATAAGAGGGACAAGGGACTTTGTGAAGGAGTATTTGGGCGACCCAGGATTTTCGGAAAGTCCCGGAGCTAGTTTCCCCGGGCCGTTTCACTGTTTTTGGTAACGCCATATCCTATCTTACGGTTGTTGTGCTGCTGGCGTGCGGTTAACCTCAGTTTCTCCATGCGGTAAGCTGTATCTGTCACAAAAGTCTTCTGTGCTGTTGATAACCTGTCATAGTTGGTAATGTCCTGATCCATTTTGGAGAATTGTAATTGACACTTCGGAGAAATGTGGTTTAATTCATAACGTTGATGACAATTAATGGTTGTTGTGTCTGGTCGCTTCGTTTTTTGGCGGTACACCCCACACGGTTGGGGTTTGAAGAGCGTCCACCAAAGTTGATGTATACTGGTCTGACAGTATTTGCGTACAGATTGGTTTCTTCTTCCATAATCGTGGATGGTAAGTCATTGGTGTCCACCGAATCTTCTGGTACCAAATTGTTGTATTCGGTCTCGGCCGATTGTTGATCAGTTAGTTCTTCCGTAAAGGGTACTTTGCGTAATGTTTTCGATCTCTGAGCGGGTAATATTGAAGTCCGCGTTCCAACGCGTTGTGCTCGGTATGCGTCACCTTGGACTTGGGAATACTGAACAAGGCGGTCGAAAGTTAACTCTCGACGGGGTTTATTCTCCCAGAAGCGCGCAACAATAGTCCGGGTTGTTGGTGCAAGTCCCGTCCACGAGGAACGTCATCTTTTCAAATGCGTCATGAACATTACCACCGCGATATGCTGCGTCATTCAACTTGTACGCGAAGTCCTGTTCGGATTCATTAATTAACTACCGCGTTCCGAGTAATATATTAACAGCCCCAGGTATGGATGCCGGTGTGGTGTGCGTCCACAGCAATGATTGGACGGATTCTGGCCAACAAGTAACACCTCCGAAGTGAGCTCCGTTGCTTGTTGATCGAAATTTTTTCGCGGCTTTCCTCGTAAGGAACTGGGGAAGAACCACGTAAGTCTGGGCTTCGGTCAGACCGAGTATGTCACATTCTTCCACCATTCTAGAGAGGAAGTCGAAAATCAGAATTGGGTCGTCATCCGAAAATCGGTGTTGTTTCATCGTCAGATTTAGACTCTTGATGTCTATACGTAATTATATAGTCGATACACTGTCGCACCCGCCACTGACTTGTGGCAGGCGGTAATACCGATACGACATCAACCGATCGAAGGTCTGGTTGGGTGGTTTGAAAGAGGATAGTTCTCGATGTTTGGGACCTTTTTCGCGTTTGAAGAACTGTACGGATAGATGCGGGTCGAGGCCCGTAGTTTCATCATCTTCTTCGAACGACGAGGAATCATAATTGTGAAAACGTCGGGATCCGACCGATGGGTTGGAAGGGTGCGATCAGGCTGCTTGATGTTCTCTTTTTTTATCGGACGTGATGTATCACGATGTGCCATGGCGACCAGTTGAGACAGTAATATTAGACGTTGAGGTTCGTCTTCCTGAACCAAAATGGGATTGTTATTTTGTTGTTCAACCTTGATAAACGAGTGTTGTTGTTGCGATGAACCGCGCTTTAAGATCGCGTTGACATCCGAAAGTAAGATTTGTACGGAATCTGCCACTGACTCCGTTGGAGAATGTATCTTTTCCGTGAGGGATTGCTTAACGGTCAACGTAAGTTCTTCCCGAAGATGTTTGAACTGCTCCTCGAATTCAAGCTTGCGGGTAAGCTCCTCTTCCAAGGGCTTGTTTAAGTCTGTCACTTGAGTTTGTAGGTCGGCGGATGTCGATGTATACACGTAGCGAGAACCGAATTGTACTTGACGATGGAAATCAGTGTCAGGTAGTAGTACAGTACGCGAAATGAAGTTAAAGAGAGGCGTGAATAACGAAGTAGGGTACGAGATTACATACTGTAGAGAAGGTGAGGAGCTCTTATGCAATTAGGGAGTGCCATGAATTTGATAGACTAGCGAAGGGTGGACGAGCGAGAGGAGTGCTCACAGGCTAACTGACTACAGCAATTGTGATACTCCGGACAGGCACAAGCGAGTAACAATACCCACTTGTAGACTTCTTGACTGGGTGACTACACCTGGTCGGGAATAATTATAAACTTTGAGTTTAATAATTATAGTTTGAGCAGTGGGAAGGGAAAAAGAGATAGAAAGGAGAAAGGTGCGAAGGACGTTCTTATAGCAAAATAAGAACGTCATCAGCTGAATAAAGGCCAGTAGTCCATGTTGTCACTATGTATGACACGTGTATGGCATAAACGTGTCAATGAGGTTCCAGCCAGTTTTGAGTAGTCTGGTTCCAGTGAAAGAGGTGTGTGGTATTAGTGTGGCCAACTTGTGACACCAAATGAGACTGCTGTATTCATCAAATACAAACTGTTGTCGATGATCTTATCATCGAACAAAGCCGCGACCCATTCGTTCGACAATGTAACGATGATGGCGATGGCGCAAGAAGAGACAACGACACGGCGATGGCGAAAGATGACACGAAGTCGGTCATGACGCAGGCAGACATAAAAGCTGCGATGATGGAAGGTGATGCGTTAACAAAGATGACGATGAGATGCACCAACGCGGGAGGAAGCAAATAGATGAAGCATGAATAAGTCTCCAACGACCGAAGTTGAACAAAGGCAGGTGACAAACAACGAATGGGAGGAAATATCAATAAAAAGCTCTTTGGCATACGGACAGGGGAGAAGAGACGAAATGTGTAAAAGGGAAAAAGGTCGTATAAGAAACAAATTCACACATTTTATGAATCACAATACGGTGAAATTCTTTATTTAATTAACGAATAATGAAGCAAAATTTACACGCATCAAGAAGTAATAATATCTACTGTAGCATTGAGAAATGACAACAGTAGGATATCATTACACGTGTATCTTAATTGACCTGAACTGAAATTGACCCAAATTTACACACATCAAGAATTAATAATATCTACTGTAGCATTGAAAAATACCAACAATAGGATATTATCACACGTGTAACTCAATTTACCCGAACTGGAATTAATCCAAATTCTAGTATACATACAACTCCACGCTGGAGACGACTTTAATGTTTGAAGAGGTACAGATTAATAACGAAAACCAGCAACGAGCACCATTACTCTTGAAAAATAATTCATCAGTCTCAGTCTCAGTCTAAGTAGAAGGGAAACCTGGCACCAAACGAGCGCGAGGTTGATTAAACATCAATGCCAGGAGCAAGATAGATCCCCATGCTATCAACGGGTGCTTCTGATCTTTCGTCGACTGCGAGTAGAGTCGATAGGAAGACAATAGTGTTTCTTTGATCCCTGTCTTCAAAGTCACTTAAGTGTGCCAGTACAGAGGTCAACACTCGCACCACCGAGGAACTGCAGTTTTTGCGTTTAATTTACACTCACTAAATCTCATTTACTTTGTATTCTTTTTCTTTCTCTTGAAATTAATAAAAACAGACCCTTTAGTTACATTGTACAGGTATTTGGCCTTTTGGCATTATGGAAGGAAGGCCATTGGACAGCTGTTAGTAAAAAAATGGTACACATCTTCAAGTGAACTCGATTTACATATGGACATGTTGCACAAAACTGTAGAGTCTATGAAACAGATGTAAAATGAAGCAATGGTGGTAATTTCAATGTCTACTCTGGATGTTGTAGCATTACTTTGTCATCCAATACATTTTTCGTGGGTAGAAGATATACCAGAAGCAAAGGATTTACTTTCGGTACACCATGGGGTTAAAACAAATCTACCATTCCATCGATGCCTTGTGAAGGAACGTAATATGGTAGTGTCGACAGTTAACACTCTGAGATCGGGGAAACAAACAAATATTATATTGCAATCAGATGAAATTAACAATGACAACATACGAACAGAGTTGGGTGTTTACAGCATCTTTTACTTCGAGCCAATTAATATCATTCATCTTGGGGTCTCAACAATTCTTAAGGAGTGTTTGTCTAGACTTATAGGGTGCCCGGAACGCACAACTACATAAATGTCTCAAGACGCATCTCCGAAACTACTAAGGTCATCTCGTAGAACCATATTACATATGGTGAATTATTTCTTGTCTTTGGTAGAAAACAATTCTAACGGTTACAGTCTTCATGTTGATCTCGCAACTTGTGGTGGTTCCGGAACAATGCATGGTTTCTTCACAGAAAAGAAAGATGCAGGAATGTTGGAAGCTGTGGATTATATGTGTGTTGATCAGGTGTCTCCATTTCTTGGATCAATATGTGACAGAGTATGTGGAACAAGTTCAACGGCAGAAATTACATCTTGTTTCACCATGTACGTAGATATAGCATCACTTGTATTTCGAAGAAACCTTCTTCCAGCATAGACATCTTCAGACTTACAAAACTTTCGCACAGCTATATCATCTTTCAAACCGAAGACTCTTTCAATATTTAAAGACTACAGTACATCAGTCATGAACACAAATGTGTTGGTGCTATAGGAGATGTTGGTTCAGGTTGTGTCGATTTTTGTTGTGTTATTTGATTTGGTGGTGGTTCTGGGGTAGTTTTTGTAGGCGAGGATGTGGGCTGTGGGGTCTGGATGTCAGGATTTTAAATTGAGGATCGTTTCTTGAAAACAGTTGTTGCAATATTGTGCATCTCCAAGTCCGTTCTTTCCATTACGCAGACAAGCCAAAGATGATGCTTTATCGAGCTGTTCTAAGAATCCTCTTCAATTAGGTATATGCCGGCAATACATTGGTGCGAGTTAACAGGAAAACCATAGAGCTCAGCTATATCACGAAGTAGGGCTATTGTTTCCAGATGCATCAAGAAGTAATCTCTGCTGAAGAACTTCTCGTTGTCGGGAAGAGAGAAGCGAAGAATGTCCAGAAGGATTTGTCGGTCGGTTGGGAGGCGCGTCGTACTATTTTCCAACATAGGTAATTCGCTCAGGAAGTTACTAGCTACTAATTTGAGTCCGTATGATAGCTCCGTAGCTGCCCTAATCGATTTCGAGCGGCGTAAGTAACGTTTGTATGACTTTATGTCTTCTGTTTTGAAGAGGTTTGTTGTAGCTCGGGGCCTTGCGATTCTGCTTGGTGAAGGTGTCATTTCTTGGTATGTCATCTTTAGTCTTGTGCTCCTTTATCTCTTTCATTTGTTTTAATTGTGGTAAAACAGTGACGAAGAGGAAACGGGTTTTGTTTTTTTTGTCCTATTTGTCTTATTGCAGTTTATCTTTGACGATGGTAGGGTGAAGAGCGTTGTGAGATATGATGTATGTGTTCTCTGTAATTTGTTGAACTGTTGGCTCAGGCGTGTCTTGAGTCGTGTGTTAAGTCGTTTTCGGATCGCTTTGTTGAATCGTTTCTTGTTGTGTCGCTTTTGGCTTGCTTTGTTGAATCGTTTCTTATTTTTAAATCGTTTTCGGTCGCTTCATAATCGTTGTATTTTCTTTAGCTTTTTTTTTTGTTTGGAAGTTGATCTTTTTTTCTTTTTGTTATGGGTGTATTTATAGATATTAGCTCGATTTTTGATTATGGTGTATTGAATCCAGATTGAAGTACTATACACCTAAGCGAAGTATACTGTAGCTCATCGATGTACAATCAACCTTGTGGGTAGTAAAGTATTCAAGATCGTCTATGTGTAGGATCGACGTCACACGTGTAGTGTATAATGTGGACTTTGGTTATTCAATGTGTAACTAGAGTGTAGAACAGTGATATGCAGATATCGAGGTGAAGGTGGCTTGAAGGGCGTTGAGAAGTAAAAGAAGTGTTCGAAAGTAAGTCCGGAATACTGAGAAAATAAGGCGGAGCGAGTGAACGAATAAGGCTAGTCCGAATAAGCCAGGTGTAGATGAGCAAAGTAGAAAGTGTATAGGACAAAGGGGTTAACGATTATATTACTACCGACGGCAGCAGATAATATAAATGCAGGAGCGTGTCGTTCGTAACTATACGAACGTATGTGACTAGCTATGACCGAGTGACTACACACGGTTGGTAACAATATAAACTATTGTTAATTATTGTATATGGTAAAAAGTGAAGAGAGAAAAGAGAGAGAGAAATGAATGGTTCTAATGGTATTATCACAGTAAAGAAGGATGCTGAAACTGGATACAATACAGAAGATCCTTTTGTCGCGGTAAGATAAATGCAATCCAGAATATACACTTGTTGTACTCTAGTTGATAAGTGGGGTCACCTAATATTACTACTGTGGTGTGTCGCGGAAACCAGAGAGTAAGGTTTGAATGTACACGTGTTATGCCTTAGTAGACATTGTCTTTAACAGAAATAGTGTGGGTTTTGACAGTTTTAAGGAGAGGATCTGGAGTTTTATTTCGACATATTTCAACTTGCTTGATGTCTTAACCTACAACATTCGAATGTATCCTCACATTCCATTCCCTCTGACTGGTTTCAGAAACAGGTAAACATCCAGACACTACTGAACGGGTTCATGTCAGGGCTCTACCGTGAAATGGCACAATAATTGGTGTCAGTGTGCAAAGTTGATGAAGGAATGGTTGTTATTATGTTGGAAATATGGTTTCAAAAACATGGCAGGAGAAGTATCTCCCTACATATTGTTCGATAGAGCAACAGGCCAGTACTCCGTCTTGGAAGACCAGAGGAAACATGGACTCGCGCCAATTCATCAAATGCAGACTTTTAATCCGGATCAGGCGGTACAATTCACATCGTGGAACGTTGACATAACTGCGCGTTCTAGATCAGAAAATCAAGACAATTCAATGATATATATTGCACGTTCCTTCCTCGCAGCTTTATCGGAACTGCAGTTGGACAATACCTTTTATGGGCTTGAGGACAAAGTATTAATGCAATGGGAACCTTTTCACAAATTTCTCATCAGTTCAACAAATTAAATGCAACCTGATGATCCATCTTTCAGATAGGCGTTGGATACATCTGAAGGTATTTCTTCATTGAATATTCCAAGGTGTTTCTCTACTATACCGCCTATCCTGGAACAGCAATTTTCATTAGCCTTACTATTAACTCCCCGTCAAGCTATTTATCTTACAGGTAGAGTCACAGATAGTTCAACCTATTCAAGTATAAAAAACTCAGCACAAAGAACTTCGAGAAAAACTGGGGATTTTATGAGCTGTACATCACGTATGTAACAAATCGACCATCAAAACGGCAAGAAAAAGAAATCTCAAGCAGATACGACTACTTCGAAAACAACAACCGAATCAACATAAGCAATAAACCCCTTCATTAAAGATAAAAATATATTGGATCTCGGTCTGGATTGGTAAACTTTGCTTCTGCATTGCAATTTGGAGCAGCTATTGTCGAAGCAATGGAAATTTTAGGAAAACGCATGGAAACCGTATATTCAATATACGATGTGGATTTGAAATATCTTGGATAAACGCACGAAACAGAGGTAGGTGTTTCACTAAATCGAAAGATAAATCTTGTCCTTACATATCCACCGTACAATACAAGACTAGGTCAGGGTCAGGAAAATTCATAGTATGCCCTTTTCAGAACAAGAGACATGAATAAAATGTTAGAAGTGATAAAGTGCATCATGGCACAGGGTGTACACGGTCACATATTCTGCAGTACATTACAATTTAACCCTTAGTCCCGGTATTTGGTTTGGAGAAATAAATTAATGGTGGTGATGATGATGGTGAAGATGGAGATGGTGATGATGATGATGCCATCATCAGTTGTGATGGAGATGGAGATGGAGATGGTAATGGGGATGGGGATGGAAATGGTAAAATGGTAACAGTAATAGTAATAGTAATGGTGATGGTGATGGTGATGGTGATGGTGATGGTGATGGTGATGGTGATGGTGATGGTGGTGGTGATGGTGATGGTGATGGTGATAGTGATGGTGATGGTGATGGTGATAGTGATAATTCGGCAAACACTGAAAACTCTTTTACAGTGGAGAGGCAACGTCTAACTTATGTAAGATCCCCTGGTACATATAGATGCGATCCCAGAATTATAATAGTCACTCACATATCGATGACAGAAACAGCCATTCACTTCTGGCGTACTGGAATGGATAACATGTAATTCTACAATAGGACAGCCTATACAAATTTATGAGAGATACATAGTAACCACCAAGGATGGACGAATTATATGAACAACATACCACGTCTTCCTCATCTGGAAATTATGTACAGACAGATGCATTATTCTATTCTTACAAGGGGAAGAAGACATATGCTTCGTCCTAAGCAGAAAATTGTATCCTGGATGATTTACTTTGTTTCTAAGTTTTCCCAGGCTCTTTATATGGTTATAGATTTTTATTCCGGTACATTTTCTGTTGCTCGAGCTTGTTTGTTATTGCCGAATCACCTCCAGTTCATTGGTTTTGAAAAGATGCATAATGTGTGACTGAATCAAGACCGTACTTGGTCGAATTTTTATGCACATCAGCTGCTTAATCCAGATTCGGATTTGACAGCTGATGACACAGTCACAACAGCAGCAGAGAGATTTCTAACAGCTATGGATGCACTACGGGCAAAGAAGAGAGCAGATATGTGATAGAAACCAAGTGGCTTTCAGCCTGTTCAGACATTCCCACACTACATTCTGCACTACTTTGGAACAATCTAGAACAACTATGCCATTTTCAACAGGTGCAAGAATGTACCATTATCTAAATTGTCTGGAAAGTACGTTTCACAGTTTGGATCCAAGGTGTTTTCTTGGTTTCGAAGCAGGTTCTCTGTATCTTTCGATAAAGAATCAAAAATTAGACACCACGACTCTGATCTTGGCGTTTTTCTGAGCTCCGTTTCGGACCTAATGAACTCATTAACTTCTACTACGGTGCTTTGGTATACACTTTGTATACGTTTAGATTTTTTCCCAAAGTCTGTGACAGACTTGGGAAAAAACCCTCAACATACTAGGACATATGGTGAAGGGCTTCTGGAGGTATCGGTTAAAGACTTTGGTAAATGGGCTGCAGAGATTGACGTAAAAGCAAGAGACAAGAATGGAACAACGCATTACCGTTTGTACAGTACCACCTGAGTTTTGCGCAACGAGGTACATTAACGACAGTCGTCATGTACCCGGTGACTTGGACATGCAAAAGGCAAAGAACGTGGGGATACAACTACGAACCCCAACGTCTCGTGGAAATTGTTTTCACAACCGAAAACACCTTAATCCTTTTCCAACCATAGGATTATGGGTATTGTGCCTTCAAGAAACATAGCTGTTGGGGAAGAACTTTGCCTGGACTATGGTCCTGAGTGTTTTTCACAATACGCGAAACACCAAATGTACCAGCCCAGGTAGATTGGTTTCATGTCAAATGTCTTCTTTATTAACAAGTCGTTTTCCCGCAACTTTCTAATAAATGTTTTACTAAATTCGCATTTTGCAATTGTTCCATTTCAACTTAGTATGATTTTTCGTTCATACAATTCATTCCTTCTCATACGATATCTTACTAATTTGTACTGTAGTACACACAAGTTCAGGAAATTTAATTTGTTAATGAAATTTTAGGTTATTTTAGGTTCTTCATTACGTTGATTTTCAAATTCATTTCCCTACCTCCCCTTGTCCTCAAAAAATTAATTGAAAAACAACTTTTTTGGCCAATTTCGTCCCCATTCCACACAAAATGCATATTTTTGGCACAAACTGCACATTACTTAGTCCACAACGGGTGCTCTAAATCTAAGTCTCCATTTGGGCCTCGAATAATTCGAGTGTACTGGATATGATACTCAGTACACCCATAAAATACATTCGGGTCGGCATCCTTTGAAAGCAACCATTGCTCTCCGAAGACACTGACAAATAACTGCTAACGCAGGGTGGTACCCAAAAGTAATGACTCTATTTCCAGCACAGTCGATATTAGAAGTAGTTGGTGTATAAATACTGGTCAATCTGTTCAAAATTCAGAAGGTTAATGGATACCTCCTTTTCATGACCTTCCACTTCTAGACAATGACCAGAACCATGCCGATTCATGCCATCACATCAGGTGTGATCACCATGGATTTCGCAAGGAAAACAGTTACTAATGAAAAATGATAGAAACTTTTCCAGCAAATGATTTTTGGTTTTTTGTAGGATTCTAGACGTTGTAAGCATCTTCACAGTCACCTATCACCGTACTACAAATGAACAATCCGATCAATTCAACATAACATTCTAATCCGCAATCATGCAGTACATCTCCGAGCATCCAACCCATTGAAACCTCTTCACACATGCATTCATCTATATCTACATCTGAAACTCCCATTCAACTACCTATCTCACTCCTTTTCAACTCATCCTTACATACCACCTTTTCCGCTTTTTATCTAACTTAATCCCTCAATTAAGGAATCCTAGACATCTAATTTACGTAATTTTCGCTGGAAGTAGCGTTCATTCTGTCTTTATCAATTAATTATGTACTGCTCCAAATCCAATTCCCTAGTAAGTAATTGCATTTGGTGAAAAATATTTTCAATGCCAGCTTCAAGATACGATACTCGGAGGCAGGTGGAGCCTACTTAACGTGGTTTTCTCGTGCCATCCATCAATTCGAATAAATACAAGCGTGCTTAAGACTTTAATCGGCCCCAAAGGTTAAATTTGACTTTTTCAACAAATCGCCTTTTTCCTTCATCCATCTGCACAGGTGTTAGCTTTTGATTCCGCCTTACAAGCGTATTCATTCGATAGTCTCACGTTAGTTGTGCTATGTGCTATTAGCGGCAGTACCCTTCGATTACCCTGTTGTATAACAAATCAATTATTAACCCTTTAGTATGCCGCACACAGTGCGCGTTCGTTACTCCCCACGACTTGTTTTCGTTACTTCAACATCCAACACGACACTTCTTCGGTATTTCAACTATACCTACTCTGCTTATTGGTACTATGTACCTCCCTTTTCCGGTGTATTTCAATGTTTACGAGCTATTTGGACAGAAGGACTCAAACAACTTTTAGTAGCTTGTAGTATACCCCCTTTTCTGGGGTTTCATTGTAATACAGAACCCAAAACAGGATACTTACTTTCATTTAATTTAATAATCTATTACTATAGTTCTAAAGAAATGCTGTATAGAGTAGCTCCAGTAGTAAGCACTCCCTTTCAAATCATTTAATCTACAATAAATACATTCATCATGAATACATAGCATGGTTGGTAGATAATGTATGTAAATATTGAGTAGGTTGATATGCGAACCATGAATCGCTGATGATTGCAACTGTATAATACCAATACACAACGACATCATCCAATAAACCACTGAAACGCCCGATGTTTCACATGGTAATAACAATTTCCCATCTCCTCTCCGCAACATGATATCGAAAATAGTGGAGCACGGAGTCTCGGGGGACATGGTCGGACCGAATTACAAGGTAGGTTGATGTAACCGTGTGTGTGTGTGTATATATATGCGGAGAACAAGCGAGTTCAACGCCAAGATCCCCTCCAAGATTTCAAGCTCCTACATCCTAACTACCAAGAAGTTCATAGGAATGTACTGTAAGTAAAATAGCATCGCCACAATATATATAAATATATATATATGGAAAAAAGTGAAGCTAAGTTGGCTCCTCTCCGACTCTTGACATACAAAAAAATAAAGCAAATGAGTCATTGTCCACAACGGCGACTATCATTGATAGCAAGATTGAATAAAGAGCTTTATAAAAACAAGGACTCAAGGAGGATGGTTGTTTTGTGGCAGCACATTGGCGGCTACATTTTATTGGTATTTATGATGGAATGTCAATACGGTGGAAGAGAATACGTAATGCTTCATCTGATTAGGTTGGGTGCAACAGTAATTTTATAATATCGGTGAATGCGGGTGAATTAGGCGGACGACACGTGTACTAATTAATAGTGGGCGTTTTGATTGATTGATTGATTGATTAAAGTAAAGGAAACGTAAGGACAGGAATTAAAGAGAGAGTGAATGTAAATGTAGGGAGGGGGTGAAACGGGTGGAGTGTCATTTACTTTTTACTTGTACGACTGCATTTTGGGGTCGCACCTTTTTCAGCGATATGCAGTGTTGTTGTTTTTGTTACCGTTCATATTTAGTTAGTATGTGTGGTTGCGCGGTTTACTGTTTGTGAGCGGGGGAGTACATTTTATTTTTTGGAAAAAAAGTTTGGGTGGGTGTTGATGGCGATTGTTTCCAAGATGATTGCGTCCATGTAAATAATGAAGGAATGTCGGTGGTGCTTTCCACGAATGAACGGAAAGTTGGATTTAATTAAAATACATTGGGCCCGTTATATAGTTACACGTGTAGATGTACGCGGAAACGTGGTTACTGTACGATGCGTGAAACAAATGAATAAAAATGGAATAATAAATAATAATATTTGTTCTCCACTTCTGTTTCCAGACGGATTTGCATCCGTTTTCGGGTGCCACTCCGCGAATGCCTCACACGTTACGTGCGCAACTGTTTACCTGTTTACCAGGCTGGTTACATTGGGATTTGGGTTTCGTATGAGATGGTCGGTAATGGGTTGATTGATTTAGAAATTGAATGGCGGCGCGCGAGGCAATGTAAACGTAATGACATTTGAAGGGAGAGAAATGAATTTGGTGTTGGAGGTTCGGGATGGGGCGGTTTGAGAGAGTGTGAGAGTGAAGGATGGAGATGAACAGAGAGAAAAAAAAAAAAAAAGGGACGAAAAATCGAAAAAGTGCGTAAAAACGAATAAATAGTAATAATAGTGTTGAATATTTAAATCTCGGGAGTGTGTTTGCCCCTCCTCACGGATGTAGACTGTTTTTAGATGAAAAATGTAATTTTCCTTTTCTTTTATTTTATAATTAAAAAAAAAGGAAAAAGGAAAAAGGAAAAAAGGAAAAAGAAAAAGAAAAGGGGGTACAGTACGAGTTTATTCTTATTATTCTTATTATTATTATTATTATTATATGGCATATGACAACTGTATGAAAACAAAACAAAATGGTCGACACACATTAAAAAGGAAATGAAATGCGGCGGTGGGGAATGACAACGGGCGGAGAATGATTGTACGGGCCGGGCATGTACACGCAATTCATTGGACACCGTTGGATACAGCGTATACAGTCATTAAAGGTGACAATGACAAAAAAAATGACATTCACACAAGGTGAGCTTCGCCTTACACCTGTCGTCTTATATAAATCTTTGTCGAACATAATGGGAACTGGCAACACACAAAGTAAGGAAGTACAATAATTTTGATTCCATACGCGCTACGCCCAACGACTCGGCCCCGCCGCTTTAGTCCCTTTCCACTTTTTCTTTCCTTCCAAAGTGTGCGGCCGACCGTTTTTATATTATAAAAACAAAACTTTCCAACATTTCAACCCTTCTTATAAAATTTACTATAAACCTCCCTTGCCCTGCACTTTTGCACCAAAATAGAAACACCCGCCACACCGCCCCACACCACCCCACTACCGCCACCACCACCACCGCCGCCACACCCAATTTAAAATATATATATATATATATATTTATACATATACATATATATATACATATACATATACATATACATATATATATATATATACACATATATATATATATATATTTACATATATCCGTTTATATCCTTTTATATCCTTTCATTTTTACATTCCATTTCTCTCAACTCTCCTCCCCAACCAACAGAAACTACTTTATCTTATCTCAGTTTCCCTTCAAAACATTCATTCACCCCCCCCTCTACACACACCTACACGTAACATTGCATTGTACGCTAAACAATCCGAAAAAAACTAACCTCATTTCCTGCAACCATTTTCATTCATAAATTGTTCAGAAATTCCTCCCAAACTCTCTCAACCTAAAAAACCGTTTTCCTTTTCCTTTCCGTTCCGTTCCGTTCCGTTCCGTTCCGTTCCGTTCCGTTCCGTTCCGTTCCGTTCCTTCCCGCTTCCTCTCTCGTTCCTTTCTTCCCTCTGTCTCACTTTTCCTTCTTCTGCGTCACCCCGTCTCACTCTTCTCCTCCCTCCTCCGCTCTCACATTCTATCGTCAACATCAACATCATCATCATCATCATACAACTCTCTCTCTCTTCACGAAAACCTACCGCCATTGCAACCGGGCTTATCAAGCTGTCCCGTTTCGCCTTAACAGAACGAAAAACAATTGAATTATTATAATTTCTAAAAAACCATATATATATATTTGAAACAGGAAAAAAAAAGAGGAAAAAAAAGAATTTTTTTTTTTTTTTAATAAGTTTGAAAAGTGGGACTTTTTTTTTGAATAAAAAAAAAAAAAAAGTTCCTCTTTTTCCAATATTAATCATCCCACCATTTTTACCACGTCTCGTCCCACCCAATCGTCCTCTTTGCGTCTCTCAACCGCATCCACCAAGCCGTCTCATCATCATCATCACCATCATCATTTTGCAAGGCATATGAACCGCACGCCCAAATCTATGGGCGCTGCTACCAATATTCCCAACAACTCAACACCATTGACTATAGCAACAGCACGTTCAGTAGCAGCAGCAGCACCAACATCACCATCATCATCACTTCCAACCACTACCACTGCCACTACTACCGCCATTCCCATTTCCACTGCCACTGCTACTATTAATACACCTATTTCACAATCAATAACACAACAACATCATCAACAAAGACTCCCTTTACAACCTTCAGTACATCATCAAACATTCGCTACACATTATCATCATCATCATCAACAACAACAACAG
>JAULBU010033198.1:0-16055 GCA_032358235.1 Odonthalia washingtoniensis
GCACGACTCCGTCGCCTTACAAGCCTCGATCCTGAGTCAAACCGTCGCAACCAGCCAAGCTTAACGGCCGTCTCGATATTCCCCCTCCTCTCGCCGGATCCAACGACAGACCTATACCGCCGAGCTACTAGCTTGGCGGTATAGGTCTGTCGTTATGAGGGACCCGCGATTAGTAATCGCGGGTCCCTCAAGTCCTCCGACCACAGTCGTTACTAACCTGACCGACTCTGCTATTCGTCGGGACAATCAAGCCACCTACACCTTTTTCTAACCCCGTTATCCTCTCCTTTGGTGGAGTGCAAGTCAACTTGATTTACACAGAAAGAAGGGTCACCAAACTCCCTTTAGTGCGCTCTCAGCCTTTGTCTGCCGAGTGCATTGCTCTACACCCTTGAGTAGGATCCACCTGCTGCCCAAGCGGCGGATGGAGGATCGTACCTGAAATTTCGGACAGCAAGTCAGTGTATGCTGTACACTGGCATCGAAAAACACGTGGCGGAGGGGATAATTACTCGAACGCGGGAAAGAACGGAAAGCGTGACCTCATGTCACACTGATGTCACATATTCGTGACCGGGTGTGACAGTAGTCTCGATTCGGGACATGTACTGTGGATGTGACGTTTGAGCTCAAAAATTTCAGACACGTGTTACAATGAATTGCACCACACGACGTCTCATTCGTGCTTTAAACAACGAATCCTCTTCCCAACTTTCTCTCTTATCAAACATATACCAATTAGGAAGTGGACGAGACAAAATAGATGAAATACCTTCGAAACTTTCCCATATTTCCGTACGGCGTTGCATGTCATGAATTAACTAAACTACTCTTGCCTGGTAAGGCACATTTCCTGGACACCTTACTCATATTGTGTCTTCCCACTGGACTGTTATACATCCCAATGCACTTGCTCCCATATGCGGCCATTTCTTTGCCCAACTGTTTGTCTCGATTCTCTACCACCCGGCTATCATCATTTTAATTACTACTAGTACCAGTTGGACTATCTTTCGTCACTTCATATTGCGAGTCTTCAAACAATCTTTTCCGTTTGCACTCTTCGATATAATGGTTTACATCAATTAGAGGTCTTTCCCTCCATCCTTCCCCAGTGCATTTGTAACGATTCTCTTTGACCGTATTGGTGTGTGAACAATGTCAGTTAGAACTTCTAGATGTCCTGAACAGATCAGCAATAGTAACTAGTGTTGTTGGTAACTGCTTCTGCGTCAAAACAAATTCGGTTTCCTGCAGTTTGGTATAAACATCAGTAGACGAAACATGAGGAGTGGTAATTGGCATATTTTTCAAATTATAGTTACGAAGTCTTGCAGAAATTATTGGAATTGATATTGGAGAATGAACATGCAGAAATTCTGAACGTCTTCTTTGACCGTTCCCGCCCGTCATGGTTGATATTTGTAGTTGATGAGATGGATTATATTAATATTTGTTACTTCTTTGATTTTCTTTTACATTACTTTCAGAACAGAGATTTTAATCGATATTTGAGTTGTTAACTAAAACGTTTTTCATTTCCAAATTTTCATTTTTTTCAGTATTATGTTAGGATTATGACATGTCATGCCTCAAAAGTTTGTACCATACATATGATATTTTTCTATTTTTTTCTCTTTACGTCATACGTGCCGCCATATTTCACATTGGATTCCCTTTGTACACATCCATATACATGTTATCACATCATTTCATAATTCACTCAATTTTTCTACTATTCACTTTTCAGTTGTTACATTTCATCCGCTCTGGTATATACTATTTGGTCATAATAAATTTAGCCACTTATTTGATTACAACGAATTTTAATATTTAATCCATAACCGTATGTGTACGCTTAATGTTTGTAAAGGATAAATTTTCAAACTATCACAGTTTTCTCTTCCCTTCTCTAATTTTGTAATGTCGTACTGTCGGCTTTTCATATTACCATTTCTATAAACATATGTATTATATCTGTTGCATATTTTACGTGACGTAGTCGCATGAGCCATTACCTGCCAAGTCACCATTATTCATCAAATCTACCTCTAGTAATATACGTTCCTGTTCGTCCATTAAATGAATTTTACCATTTTCACGATCATCATCTTCAGTACACAAATTTCGTCCAACGTTCAATTTGAAATCATTTTCAAACTGCTTCCTTTCCATTAGCGACTGTTTAAAATTTGTTTCCTCCTCATCGAATACCTTGTTCAATATTATTATTGCGATGATAATGAACATGGAATATTATTCCACTTTGCAATTCTATGTATTCTACAATACACGACTTTTCGTTCCATCGAATTTTAAAAAAAAATAGCGCATTGTGTCCCTGTTTCAGGCACGCTGTATGCCACTCCGTTTACAAAATAATCGAAATTTCTCAAAAAGTTCACCGCGTTAGCGCTAAATTAACTACAGATGCCCTAACTAGAGATGCCCATTTAAAGCAATAATCCTATAAATAAAAATTTAGGGAAACCCAAAATTTAACGAAGCTTCAAAATTTAACAGTCTAGCCACCACAACAATCGAACAATTTCTGGTATTTGTCGCCCACATAACACGACGTCCACACTCTGCACCCGAAAACCAGCGCATCAGAGAAACCGACAAAAGCAAACAGTAAGTAACAACTGAAACAATGGACGTCGATCTAACTCCATTCCAAGGCTCTGGATCAGGCGTCGATGCAATCCCAACATCACGATCCACGCGTCCCGGTCGTCGCGACGGCCGCGCGCACAATGAAATGCGTTCTCTATCACTTTCTCACGATCCACTCGGTCAAGCTGATGGATCAGCTCGTCTTCAAGTCGGTTCAACAGATGTGCTTGTTGCAATTTACGGTCCATTAGACGGCCCGGTAACGAAACAAGATCCCGAATCACTTCACGTTCATATTGCGTATCGTCGTCGTGACAACTCTTCTACTACTTCTTCTTCATCTGCAAATCAAGAAGCTTCTATATCGGCAGCTGAGGAAGCTACAACATCGCGTAATATTCGATTACTTATTAATGATACTCTACTCACTCAATTATTCCCTAGAAAAGCTATCATCGTCGCTATTCAAGTTTTATCAGATCGTGGTGCCGTCGTCGCTACAGCTTACAATGCTACTGTTGCCGCTTTACTCCAAGCAGGTGTTCCAATGCATAGGCTACCTGTTGCCTCTTGCGTTGCTGTCACTTCAGGTGCACTCACTGTCGACCCTTTACTTGTCGAGGAAAGAGAGGCTGATGCTGTCGTTACCGCCGTTTTTGATACCTTATTATTAGATGATAACGCTTTTATTTCAGTTAGTACAAAAGGTAATTGTGGCGGTCAGAAAATGTTCACATCCGCTCTTCACACTTGCAAACAACTAGCAATTAAAACAAAGGCGTTCATGTCTTTAAGTCTTCAACAAAAATCTGCACGTCGCTTCATGTGGAACACCAATAATACCTGAGGACACAAAATTAACGAAAAACAAAACAATAATTGGATCTTACCATATATATACAACGTCTCACTATAACATTACACATAACACAAAGAGATGATAAAATAGAATAAAGCAAGAGAACAAAAGTTATACACATGCTGCCGTTTATCTTTTACAATACTGCTCTTGTTTTCAAAATTCAAGGTCAGGACCTCCGGTCGTCGCCGCTGCCAAATCTTCATTATCATCAAAAAAAAATCCACCATGTGCACCGCCCTCTTCACCGTTAGCAATACCACTTCCATTATCAAAAATGCCATCACCACCACCGAAATTATTAATCATATCAAGTCTTGAAGACTGTAAATTATTATTAACCAATCCCTTATCTTGCTGTTGTTCATGTTGATGACCATCAACACCGAATGAGGCACCAACATTATTATTCGGCTCATTAATTTTACCAATGCCCGTACCTGAAACGCCTTGCACATCAAGTTGTTGTTGTACTTTCGAAGTTTCCATATTGAGAATCATTCCAGGATTATTGTCAGGGTTACTACGTGGTTGAGAAATACCACTGTTATTATTACTAGCTCCACCGACAAGTCCACTCCCAGCTACTAAATTACGACTGGGAAACGTCCCTTGTCCAGATAAGCCTCCTTGAACTAGTGAAGCCATGTCCGGAACACCACCACCACCATTCACATTACTGTTTGTAGTGTTGTTTGATCCGTTGTTATGAAACATACCCGGAGTTGGTTTCGATGTTTCAGGCAGTGTAATGGGACGTCCGCCAATCGTCAGTGCATTGCCGGACAGTTGTGTAGGTAAACTACTAGTATTGTTGTTATTATGTACACCATTATTCACTCTAGTGATATCAGACATCAATGGCCGATGCATACCATTAGGCAAGGCATTATCTCGAAGTTCATGAAGACTCGGTTGTGAATGAAATGATCGTGACGGTGGATGTTTTTGTTGTTGAGGTATTTGCATCACATTAGCTTGTCGTTGCTGATTCTGTAAATGCTGTTGTTCTGTACCACCACCTTGCTGTTGCAACATGGACTGCTGTTGTTGCTGTGATTGTTGCAAATGTTGTTGTTGAGCAGGCGAATGAAGAGATCGAGCATGCGGTAGAGAAAATTGTTGATGTGACACCACAGGGGTTGATGGAGAGTGTTGTAACCTTTGATGAAAATGTTGTTGCTGTTGAGACAATGGTTGAGATTGAGCTTGGTGATGAATAGGCTGTTGTTCCTGTTGTTGTTGCTGCTGATGAAGTTGCTGCCGTCTTTCCTGCTGTTGTTGCTGGAATACCTGCCTTTGACTCTCTGGGGATGGCATTCCTTGACGATTTTGTTGTTGATGTTGTTGAAATTGCTGTAGGTGCTGTTGCTGCTGTAGGTGCTGTTGCTGAAGCTGAAGCTGTTGTTGCTGCAACCTTTGTTGATGAAGCCGTTGCTGCTCGTGATGTTGTAACTGCAAACGAGCATGATGCTCTTGATGCGGTGACAACTGTGGTTGCTGAGTTGAAATCACCGGATGTTGCTGTTGTTGCTGCTGCATCTGTTGTTGCTGTAACTGTATTTGCTGTCGATGTTTATACTGCTCCTCTAATATTTGTCGTTGTTGTCGCTGTTGTTCTTGCTGTTGTCGATGCTGTTGTTGCAACTGTTGATGTTGTTGCTGTAATGAAACAGCTTGTTGTGATCCAGGTCGTTGTTCCATTGCAGGTAAATTATTGATATTGTTGATATTTGGTAGAGGAGCATTACTCGGGGAAGGTAATTGTGGATTCAATAAAGTAATTCTTTGAGATCTTGATTGAGATAACCCACCACCTCCAACATTCAACCCTTGCATTGAATTCAACGATTGACCACCAGAACTGCTCATGCCTGTAGCAGGAGGTAGTTTTTGTAATTCAGCAAGTTTCGGTTGTTGTTGTTGACCAACTAAAGTACCAGCAGCAGCACTACTACCACCAGAGTGATGAGAAGTAACAGGTGAACGTCTTGCAACTGGAGAACTTCTCGCGCTTCTTCTACTAGTAGAAGCGACAGGACCGTTGTTGGTAGAAAGAGATGGAGAAACCATTGAAGATGGAGATCCAACAGGGTGTGAAAAATTAGATAATGACATCATACCACGATCATTCGGTTGTTGTGGTTGCACAACATTTGTCACACGAGGACGTCGATTTGTTTGTGTGTCATGATTATTGTTACTGATTAATTCTTTAGGTCGATGTTGTCCAGTTTTTTCCCAATATGCTCCACATGGAAGACATAATCTTTCTACAGAACTTCCAGGATGTACTCGTACAGTACGCCATTCTGGAGATTCAGTAGTCCCGCAATTATCACATTTGTTCTCAGAATTAGGATCTGCTGCCATAGTTGAATTAACCGGTGATTGTTGTTGTAGTTGCTGTTGGTGTGACAATTGTTGTTGCGGTTGCTGTAACTGTTTTTGTTGTTGTAACTGTTGCTGATGTTGCTGTTGTTGCTCTAGTTGTTTTTGTTGTTGTATCTGCTGCATCTGCAAGTGTTGTTGTTGTAATTGCAATCGTTGTTGCTCCTGTTGTTGATGTTGTTGTGAAGCAATATGTGCACCATTCGGCATCATTCTAACGCCACTGGTACCAGGCGCAGAAACTGTCGCGACAGGAGAAGCTTGTCTCGTCATCGACGCACTAGCATTCCCCCCGCTGTTAGCATTTGCAGGAGTGAATTGAATTCTCGCATGTGCAGCTGCGGCTGTAAGTATTGAATCACCAGGTCGTCTCGTATGTGTATGACCACCACCAACGACCTGACTCCCCGTACCTGAAGGAAGAGCGGCAGCTGAAAATGCGGAAGATGTGTTACTAGAAGGTGCAGTAATATTAGCTTCCAACGCTTCTCTTTTTCGTTTCAAAGGTACTACAGCAGCCTGTTGTTGTTGTGGAGACATTAAAGAAGGATGAGATAATGGAGGATTACCACCATAACATTGAGCCATTAAATTTGCTTGTCGTTCAGCTTCAATTTTTCTTTGTCGTTTCATAGCATAAGCTCTTAATTGTAATTCATGTAATTGTCTAGAAGAGTGTTGAGAAGCACCTGGAATTTGAGATCTTTGTTCATTTGAATGTACTCTTAAATGGTCTTCTGCACATGTTTTTAATTTTTCCAAACTTAATTTCTCTTTATCACTCAATTCAATAACAGATGCACTATTTAATTGCAATAATTCTTGACAAGTAATTAAATCAACACCATGTGGCATACTAAAATCAATTAATCCAATATTGACATCTTGTACATCTTTAACTAATTTAGGATTTAAATATTTTTCTAAACTTTCAATACCATTTAAATCTGTAACAATTCTTGGCAGTTTAGGTAATAATGACAAATGTTTTTTATTTGTTTGTTCAATATCATCAGCTAGTTGCATGATTAACTCTGCATTCCATTTATATTTTGATTGATATTCAGGAAATATAGGTTTTAATCTTAAATTTTCAGCTTGTTTCGCTAATGTTGATAAATTATAACCTTCTTCTTTCCATGCATCTTGTTTTACTTTTACCGTCAATTCAGGACTTAAATAATCAGTTATAATTTTTTCAGCATTTGTTCCTAAACCTTTTGAATATCTAAATAATGACGATATGTAATCATCAACTGATATAACTGAACAGTCAGGTCGAGGACGACATGAATTTGGTCCTTGTGATGATCGTGGTAATACATCACATGTTAATTGCGTTAATGCTGGATTATGAGATGGGTCAACATGTGTTCGTATGGATTCCGACCAATGGTCAACACCTGGAGTATATCTAGATACAGGCACATCAACTACACTTCCATCAAATTTTGTAACCTGTGGAGGTGGAATATTGGAGTTGGTTTTCTTAAATAATCCAGAGTTTCCGGCATAATGTGATCTCAACCATTCTGTAAGTGCCATTTCCTCAGGTGATTGGCCCACAACATTACCATCATCACCAACAAGTCCATCAACAGATACACCATCAATTGAATATCGAATAATACCTGAACCACTATGATGTGTTTGTCTTCCTTCTATTCCGTTACCTATACCATTTATACCACCAACAGGATTATTTGTAAGGTTTGAAGAAGAGGGATCTGGTATGATTGAAGTATTTATTGATTGGTCGTTGTTATTACTATTATTAGTTGTTGTAGCAGTATTAAGAAGAGCAGCTTCTTTTCTTTTACGTTGACGGTCTTTCCATTGAGACAACAAAAATTTATCTTTTTCTAGGGATACTCTTGTTGAAACAATTAGTTTTTCTGTTAGTTTTCTTAGTTCAATAGATTTTTTACTGAACACATTTGTAGGCTCTTTACCATTAAAATTTAAACAATTAGACCATATCAAATCTAAATCTTTACGAAATTCTCCCAAGCTTTTATATTGATGTGATTCGAGTTTATTACGCATTGTTGTAAAATCCATTGGATTTTTGATAATATCTAAATACCCTGAAACTTCATCTGTATTTACAGGTTCTAAAAATATATTATAATGATCTTTACGAATTAATCGGTCTAATATTTCTCCACATCGTTGTTTAAAACATTCTGATAATGCTGGTGGTCTTCCATCTCTTTGTTGCTGTTGAGATGGTGGCTGTGGTGGCTGCTGTGATTGTGAATCAGATTGAGGTTGACTTGATGACGGACGTGGATTATTTGGTGGACGTCCTCTTCCACGACCCGGTGGTCTTCCTCGAGATGGTGTAGCATTAGATGTAGCAACTGCTGTAGCTGTAGTAGATGAATTGTTATTATTATTTGTAGTTGAAGTAGAATCTGAATTGGTACGACGTCGCTTCGCCGTTGATCCCGCGGCCATCAGGACCTGTTTTTTAAAATAAAAAAAGAGAAAAGAATAAAGCAGAAGAAGCGCCAGTAAGTAAATTATAAAAATGTGGAGCAATCAGTCCCTATGCAAAAAGATATAAGATACAGTATGTACGAGTACAAGTATGATACGGCGGAAGTGACGTCGGTGAAGGGTTTTTATGTATTAGGCGAACATGGACACCTAAAAAAATAAGAAGAAAAATATTGCCCAACTTTTCTATTTTCTTTGACTCCTTTGTCACATGAGAAGTTTTTTTTGTCGATTTGTTCTGTTTGTGCGAAAACTTTTTTTATTGGTATTCTTGTCCACGTGTTAAGTACTGTAAGTCTATAAATTACAAAATTAAATTTCCAGCACTGTCAACAGCACTACCTTTTTCTCAACTTTTTCAAACTTTGTTTCCCCCAAAGTCTCTTACACATCACCTTCTTAATTCGCTAATTATGGCGCCATCAAGACATCAACAACAACTCGCATCAACAACTCCCACACCATCATCGTCATCTCTACCGTCACAGCACCATCAAACATCATCCCGAACTTCAAAAGCACCCAAAGATGCAAAGGAACAGTTCAAAAGACGAGGGTCTGATTTAATTCGTAAAATATCAAATAAAGATAGATATGCTATATTTTTAGAACCTGTGAATATAGAAGATGTACCGAATTATAGAGATGTGATTAATAGACCTATGGACTTATCGACTATACAAAAGAATTTAGAAATGGGCGTTTATAGAACACCTATGGAAATGAGATTAGATATAGATTTAATGTGGAGCAATTGTTGTACATTTAACTCAGATGATTCATTATTTTATAAAGAAGCTGTACGTTTACGTGCCCTATCTACAAGATATTATGATGATCTTATTCGGTTATTAACACGTGATGGCGTTTCATCATCGCTTGGTATCATTAATCAAACTCATTCTTCTGTATTGCATCACCATCATCATCACCATCATCATCATCATCATCAACAACAACATCATTACACTAATACTGCGTTTTCAAACAACAATGATTTGCCTATTGCTCAAGTCGTTATAGATGATGCTGAAACTTTACAGCAACAAATCGATTCAAATAATGATAATAAGGCTTCAACACATATACAACATGTACACCAAGCACGACAAGATTTAAAAGCTGCTTTAGAAGCTACTACAGTTGCTCGCACAGAAGTATTACAAACTGCGAGAAAAGCTGGGTTATCTATTAATCTTCCTGAAATAAATAATAGCAACAATAGTAATAATAATAATATTA
Organism: Odonthalia washingtoniensis; assembly: GCA_032358235.1. Lineage (NCBI taxonomy): Eukaryota > Rhodophyta > Florideophyceae > Ceramiales > Rhodomelaceae > Odonthalia > Odonthalia washingtoniensis. The sequence goes on from JAULBU010033198.1 coordinate 9,611, forward strand.
CCACTATATCTACTACAAATGAAACAAAAGAACAAGAACAAATATTTAATGGTCCTTCATACATGTTCAAAAATACAGAAAATGGAGTTGTGAATTTTTATAAAAACCCACATGAATTTCCTGTAGTTTGTAATAATCGATTGATGAAAAATTCAGTACGAAAAGTACCATTACCATGGTCACGCATCGGTAGAATACATACTGGATTACCACCGAACTTTTTATCTAGGGCACGTGCGAATGATGTAAGAAATGGTAAACGATACACTAAATATGTAAATCAAATTGCACCTACTGCTAAACGGTTATTAGCAAGTGTACTTGATTCATCGGTTGTTGAGAAATATGATAATTCAAAAATACAGAAAAAACGAAAATTCGATGATGATAAAAGTGATGATATGGAATTACTTTGTAAATTAGTAGGAGAAGATCGTGTTATTGAAGCAAGTAAACGTAATGTTAAAGCTAAAACGGTAAAAGTTAAGGGTAATATGGGTGAAGAATTGGAAATACTATTAAAATCACAAGGTTTAGATTGTTCTATATTGAATGATTTGACTGGTGATAATGATAGGAAAATGAACGGATTATTAAAAGCAAATTATCAAGGTATGTTGAATTGTTTAAGATTACGTGCTATGAGAGAAGCTGTTAATGAGGCTGAAAAAGAAGAAATAGAAGATCGTGAAAGAGAATGTATGGAATATGTTGCCAAAGGTTTAACTAAAGCTATATCACAGCTTCCGCCTAAAATGTTAATTCATCGTATTGACGCTTATGAAAGTGCTTTAAATGTTTGTACATCGATGCAACAATAATTTATAATAAAAGAGAAATAATATTTAACAATATATTGTATCGTTCTACCATCGTAAAACATTAAACTTTTATCGAAAGGAAGGCCTTTCCATAAAAGTTCTAATGTTCTACGATGCAAAAGAAATTCCCATTATTCTACTTTCTCACCATTTTTGGTTGTTTTGGACCGTATTTAATTTACCGTCATTATTTAATGTAACCCGTGACCCAGAGTAGGTTCACTGACCCTATACCAAGTAATTAGTAATCTAATTTTATTATGCATAATAATGTGCATCGTAGTCAAGGTATATATTAATAATAAGGGATCATTATTATTGTTATGCATATTATTAGTATGCATAATACACAGGAAAACATAAACCAATAATAATCTACGTAATGATGGTAATAATAATAATATTATTATAGTAGAACAAAGGGAACGTCTTTTGCCTCGTAGCACATTAGAAATTTTATCGAAAGAAAAGTAGAACAATAGACTTCTCGCTCTATTTACACAAGTGTTGTAAGAGTTATAGAAATAAGTATGAAACTTATGGCATGATATTTACAATGTATTAAATGTGCTTGAAATGAACGTTGTTCGAAAAATGAATGTGATGCATTCAATCCAAAGTCAAATAGTGTAAATCCTATTGCCCATATAATTGCTTCGTACCATGTTTCACATTGTGCTTTTGATAAAGTATATAAGAATAAAGGTATTGACATCAAGGAACCAAATATAGAGGATATTATGCTATTTTTACTTTTTGTCGGCGCGTTGGTTAATTGTTGAATTTGATTTCCGTACATTCTTGGCGAATACCATACCTATTATTATGGATAAACAAATGTTTTAGGTCAGATATATGGGAAATAGAAAGCTATAGTATAAAATATACATTTATTGTCTCATTTAATGAGACATTTTAAAAACACTATATATATAACATATTAACTTACGAGTCGAACGAGTAGAAATATTATTGATGATACTAGTACTGATGGGATGCTCAAATAATCCATTATTGTGATACAACGAATTATGTACAATAGATTTAAATAGGGGTTGTTGACGTTGACGACGACTGTAACGAAAGACGTTGCACAACGAGTTCGAGGTATTCAGATCCCAAAAGTTAACTGTCCTCTTTGAGTAAACGCGCGAGCCGTACAGTACAAATTCCTCAAGGATTTATGGCCTGTTTTCAAACAGGCATCTTAAAAAAGAAATTTGGCGGCAAATTTTGTACATCGAGGATTTTGAACAAACGAACGATCCTCTGTTGTATGACAGGTAAAGGCTTCCCCCGTCATTAGACACGGAAGCCTCATAAAATCCAACAGGGTCATGCTTAACTACCAGTCATCCAGGGCGCCTCGATGTCGTTAGAGTAGGCGATAGCAAGTAGGCAGTGGAGATTTCTGCTTTTCTGCTGTTGTAGGAAATGATGGTATTTGCTGTAATGTCTATCCAGCCAGTGTTCTTAGTTCGGAATTCAATTTGTTCTTTTGCTCGCTACTATAACTGGGCTTATGCATTGTCTGGCTAAATGTTCAGCGACCGCTGCGAGAGGCATGTTGAACAATATTCTAAGAAAGGAAACATTCAGCGCTTTCACCCTGTTTCCTAGATTTCTTCTTGCTGGAGCCAGGAAGCTACGCGGGATCAATTATATACCGAAGGTATAAAATCCTCATAAAACTTTAAGGGATAATGTAGATCGTGAGAGCAGAATAGGGTCGTCCAAGAACATGGCCGATATTTTTGGCCCAATTTGCAAGAAACCCCGATTTCCGCATAACGGCATAAGAGCATCTCTACAGCACTACAGCACGCCCTATCTCAAATTTTTTAATCAAATGTTTTAGAATTAAAATATTAGACAGAATTTTGAAACTCTACTGCACATTAAAATTTCTATTCGTTACGACGATTTAAATAGAAAAAGTCGTCTATTTTGCCATTGAGGCGAGTTGCGTCAACCATAACCACCGCACCTACTCAACCCAAGATGGGCCATGACAAAGCGTGGGACGTTGACGAGAACGCGGTGCACATGGGTAAGGAGACGAAGATAGAGTAAAGTATGAAAGACTAATGCAAGGACAATTAGTTGACGTTCAGGGCTTAGTTGATATGCCATGCACACCCAAAGCGGTCAATGAGCTGTACAACAGAGAGAGGGCAGTCTACATTGACCGGAACGGAGGAGATGTATACAATACAAGAGTTCTAATCGTTGAAGAGGACCTATAGGAAATTAAATAGACGACGAAGTTGTGTGTCGGATGAAACCCTCAAAACCAACCGAGCGATTTGGTATGAGCACACGAAATACGAATCTAATTATTCAAGAGGAGCTTCGCACTCAAGTGGTACGAACAATGGCGGAGTCTTCCAAGTGCAGGTATGATGCGCTGGAAGAGCGCAACATGATCGCCGCATTCTCTAAATATGAAGTCACTGGAACGGCAGAGACAACGCAGTTCTTCACAGATTTGCGGCAGGGCAGAGTTATATATATCTCAGGCACTTACTAAGGTGCGCATGGCGTCTGAATAACTGACATATACTGTAATCATCTCTTCGGAGAGTACGTCTCCACCACCCACAGATTATAATGGACTGCCACTGAGATATTAGCAGACAAAAAGTACTCAAATACTCATTTCAGGTGAAATTTCCACACCACAGTGGATATTATTATTAATATTATAATATTAATATTATGTTTTAAATATTAAACTGAAATATCGTGCTTATCCCAGATATACTATGAAAGGTCCCCTTTGAGAGAAAACTGATCAAAAAAGCTAGTTACTGGTCCCTCTCATGCATCAGAGATTGCGACTTAAAAGTTGAATACATTGATCAGCTGAGAGGTTGAGTTCAGGGACAACAGAATAATTATATAGATCACGGTCCAAGGATAAAAAGCTTTGTAAATAGGCCTGTGTGAAGTTGGTGGTCCACAAGTCGAACCCAAAATCGATGGCTAAAGCCAGCAGAAGTCGTATGGATTGTGGATGAATAGTTTGACTGATGTGGACCATGAAGTTATTGAGCTTGGATTTACAAGCACTGGGACAAGTCCCAGTGCTTGTAAATCACGAAGCGGGATTTGTGCTTAATTTCCCCGTCCGTAGTAGATTTTATTTCCAATAAGAATCAACCAGGCAATAAGTTTTTATTTGTGGGAACCTCTTATTTGAGGGTGACGCGAAAATTCCAACGACGGAATAAGTTCACTATTTAAGATTGGCGGACCTTGACCATTTAGAGAATTGAAGATTGTTTGTCGGAGGGATTAAGTATTTTGGTGACGAAGATGTCATCGGAAGGAGCAGGTGACTTGAAGAGGTCCAGCGAGAGATGAGCCATGTAAGTTGCCAAAAGTTATTGACGTTGAAGTTATGGCTTGACTTGAGTAGTGCTGAAAGGGTGTATGGAATGATTTTTTTCGTCTTCTATATAGAAGAGCTTTGAAACGCGGTCGAAAGAGCTTACCTTAAATGGACCAAGAAATTCACCAGTACGGTGGTTGAAGATATATTTTTGCCAGAAAAGAACTAAGTCGCGTAGTGAATATATGTGATCGGGGTGAGGTATAGTTTGATGACGCAAGGCGCGGGCGATGCGCAATTTAGCCATGTTTTGGCCATTCCGTCGTGTACGAGGTTGGAAAATGATGCTCTGTCGTCGGTGGTTGGTATTGATTGTGCAATGGCTGAAGTTGGTGCAGCAAGGCGGGGAAGGTCACTGAAAAACAGGGTTGAAGGCACCAGTCATTCGGGACCTAGTTTGTTGTTCATTGTCTTGATGAAAAGGGAAAGAGAGACATAAAAATCAGCTTTTGGTGTCGTGATGAAAATACTGCGCAGGGTATATCAGAGGGGTTGATGATACCTTTCAACAATAATCAGCGAGTTATAGGCTTCGATGCCTGTATGTTCAACACGAAATCCATGTTGTTCAGTGAGCCGAACAAAAGAACCACCAAAATTGCTGCCTGAATCGACGATGATCCTATTTCGCATTACGGTGTAGATGGAATGCCAGAAGCGGACGATCATCGTCCAAATGTGTTCTTTGGATTGATTTAACAATCGAAAAGCCGTGTTAAATTTCGTACCTTCATCCACAATGTAGAGTACTGCAAAATCCACGGGATGTACAAAGTCCATGAAAACTCGCTCCTTGACGCGTGCCACATCCGACCAGAATGAAACTTTGAAGCGGAGGGGTTCATTCTTGATGAGCTGACATGGATTATAACGAGGTCCAATGTCTAATAGTATGCGAACATTTTTGGGGTCGGCATCACGTGGGTGGGCGCATTGAAGGAGATAGAAGAGCTTACCGGAATAAGGATGGAAGAACTGCCGGTGCACGTGGAGCAGTCGAGGACGGGTTAATTTAATGTGGATGAAAGCGGGAGGGGAAATAAGTAGGCAGAAGACGTTTTCCGATGAGCCTCTAATCAGAGGTAAGTCCCATAATTCAACGTAGTAGGTCTCATCAGTTTACTTGTTGTAGCGTTTAGTCCGGCGTGCCAAACGGCTGTAAACGGTATCAATCATCAGCAGATGATTGTCCAATACTTCCAAAGAACGAAGTGGTGGCACGCCGGTGGAGAAAATATTAATCACCACAGAGATGGGTTTTGTGCCAGAAGGGGTGGCCAGGTTGAACGTGGCTTTGCCAAGGGAGCCAGTAGCGGACAGAAGAGAAAGAAAAGGATAAAGATGATTTTCGTGGTTGAGTTTTCGGAAGGTTAAAGTAGTTGCTGATATGTTGCAAAGATTGTAAGCCGGTTACGGAGTGCGGGGCACCAGAATCCACACAGAATGATGGTGATGGTTGAATTATCTGGTGAGATCCGGGGCCGGTATGAAGGATTTTAATATGGTCGCAGTTGATGAAGCTGGGTCCGAAGATGTTGTGTTGGCGAAGGTTGAGATAGAGTAATTGGGGTAGTTGGGAAATTATCAGAAGGTGTGGAGTGGAAGGTGTGTTTGACGAATTCCGTAATTATGGTGTCATCTGTTTGTGCTCGTTGTGTGTTGTGTCAGGTTGGTTCATTGAGCTATCATCATGTAGAATTCCATCGAGATGGTCGTCGAAGGTTGCTAGGAAGGATTCAGATGTTGATTGATCATAAGATACGGCTGAAGAGTGAGAGGTGTTTGTGAAGTAGTTTTCGTGATCAGCGATTAAGTCGCCCATAAGTACCGCAGGGTTCATACCTTGTTCGATTTGTTCCGCAAAAAATGCACGGATCGATCCTTTGGCGCATACGTGACCAGGGTACCAGGTACATACCCGCATCTGCGACCAGAGTTTTCAGGTTGTGAACTTATTCGCGGAATTTGGATGTGGTTGCGCTGATTAGTGTTGTGTCGGGAGTCTTGTTGATATTGAGAAGGTTGAAAGTAGCGGCCTAGTCGTTGTCTATTCTTGTAACGATTTTGGCTGTTGCGTGGGTTGTATGGTGGGAGGTTTGCGTACTGACTGTAATTGGTCGGTATAATTGCGGAAGATTGAGTTGTATGGAGAAACAAGCGAACATATCTATCTTCTTGAATCTAGATAGTGCCATATATGGATGATTTGAGGGTGGCATAGGTGCAAGTT
>JAULBU010033209.1:0-16052 GCA_032358235.1 Odonthalia washingtoniensis
ATTAAAGGACTCATCTTGCTATTTACCATTCTACATATTAGAATGGTTGAGAATATTAGAGACTTTCGTGCGACATTAAAGATTTTTTGTATTATAGAAAATTACAGTACCTCTTTTTCGCCGGGGTGGGTCTTAAAAAAAGATCAGATTGGGGTGGGGGGGAGGGTGGCTCCCGTTCCGTCTCAAAAAATTGTGTTACATCCATTAGGACAATGTAAGTTTTCAAATTTCAAATTCACAAATTTCAAACAACAATAAAAACTTCTTCTTCTTCTTCCCCACGAACCGAATCTCAACTTCTTCCGCTGCCTTCTCTGCAACACGGAGGAACATCGAAATGAGCGTGCATCTTAACATTCACTTGTTGACGAGCATGCCTAAGAAGAAGTCGTCGATCATCCAAGGAGGGTCATCATTATCATGGCGTAACATTCGTGTGGAAGTACCACTTGACAAGAAGCTACTACTACCCCAGGCTTCACCTGATAGCACTCCGTCACGCAAAACTATCTTGGATGATGTATCAGGCTATGTATATCCTGGGCAAATGCTATACATCATCGGTCCGAGTGGTAGTGGAAAGTCAACGATTCTTGACGCTCTCGCGGATCGTGTGAAACTCCCAGTTGCCGGTAGTCAATACTTGGATAACTCTCAGAAAACACCACATGCTTTGAAATCAGTTGCAAAATACGTACAACAAATAGATGATTTATTAGGTGTTTTATCAGTAAAAGAGACTTTAGATTTCTCAGCTAGTTTGTATATCTCTGATCATTCTAATCGTTCAGAATCTGTTACTGAAGTTATGGAACTTCTCGGATTAACAGAACATGCGAATACCAAGATTGGAAATGCTTTCATACGTGGTTTGTCAGGTGGACAAATAAGAAGAGTATCTATAGGTTGTGAATTAGTCGCAGCTCCGAAATTATTATTCTTAGATGAACCTACAAGTGGTCTTGATTCAGCAACAGCTTTTCATGTCATGTCTGAATTAAGAAGACTTGCACATGCCACACAAATGGCTATGGTTATTACAGTACATCAACCAAGTGAAGCTGTTTTCGAAATGGCAGATACTTTATTATTAATATCAGGTGGTAAAACATGTTATTTCGGTAATGCTACAACAGCAGTATCTCATTTTAAGGATTTGGGTTTGGTGAAACCTGAACGATCGTCCGATATTGAATGGATGGTAGATTTAATCAATCATGATTTCGGTGATAATGATACCGTTGATAAAATTGTTAATACTTGGCCTAACAGTGACGCATCTAAAATATTTGAAAATGATCTAGACAATAGAAATATACCTAAAATTGGACATTTCATAGCAACTCTTCTTCAAGTAAGGAAAATAAAGATTTATCAATGGAATATGCTGTGAATTTCTGGGAACAAACTGCTGCGTTGACTAAACGTGGAGTTTTCAATACGATTCGTAATCCAGCGGTTTTATGGTTAAGATTCGCTATGTATTTCATGATATCTGGATTTATTGGTTTAGTCTGGCTTCGTTTAGGTACATCCGCAGCTGTTATAATTGATACCAACAATGCATTGTTTTATATATGTGCATTTATGATATTTATGTCTGTATCAGTTCTACCTGCATATCTTGAAGAAAGAAGTGTATTAATACGTGAAAGAGCAAACGGAGCATATTCAATATCTGCATATATTGTATCACATACATTATATGAAATACCATATGTATTTATTCTAGCATTGATGGCATCTTTAGTTACATATTTCATGGTTGGTTTAACACCAGGTGTATCTCGATTCTTTATTTTCGTAGCAAATTTATTCACTTCTCTTTTCGTTGCTGAATCTGTCATGGTTCTAATATCTGCTGTTATTCCTATATTGATTGTTGGTATCGCTGCTGGAGCTATGACCTTCGGTTTATTCATGTGTGTCATGGGTGCATTCATCAGTATTGAACGTATTGGATGGTGGTTGAGATGGGTTAGATATGTAGCAGTTTATTTCCATTCATACTCTACATTTTTGGTGAATCAATACGAAAATGTTACTTATTCTGCTTCTCCTGATAATGCCTTTCCTCCATATCCGAACGATGTCACTGGCGAAGATATATACAAGCAAATCGGTTTGGAGGATCGATTATGGGTGAATTTCCTCGTTCAAATCGGTATGATTGTTGTGTACAGGGCGATGGCTACAGCTTGGTTACATTATTTTGTCAACGGTAAAAAGTAGATGTGAAAAGTCCGTTATGGAACGTACTCTGTTTTATGTATATTCTAATTATTTTCTTTTTTTTTTTTTATTGTTTTTTTCTTTTCTATAAATCATTCTATATGGGATCAATTGCATCATCTCTAAAAAGAAATCTGAAATTGATTTCTGGTTACGAATTAAAAAATATGCTCATTTATTATACAATGTCGTTTTGATGATGCTCTATTAACTGTATTACTGTATTACTGTAGGGTAGTGCGTAGGCTTCCGACACGAGTTGCACTTCTCCATCGTCATTGGCCCTTGTTCACCGCCGTTCAACGGGGACAATAATATTGATATGTGGATTGCAAAATGGTTTTTTTTCTTTCAAAAAAATAAACGATTGAGATGCGGTGCGGAACAAGGGGCACGCTACACACAAAGGATTTAAGTTTAAGCACCGGCCTGTATGAAGATTCAAGGGGAACGTCCCATACAAATCAGCGCGTTCAATATTAATATTAAAATATCATTTTTTTAAAAAATACCAATATTATTGGCGTAACAAAAAAAATGATTTTACAATTCGGCTTCTTATTGGCTCATTGAAACTCCCCAAAAGCTCGCCGATGTGTTTCAAATAGTTTAATTAAAACGCTTGAATTGCACAGCTACAAAAACGGAATATGTGTAACCGCTGGTCGAAATTGTGCCGAATGGCTAATCTGGTCCGATGTGAGATATTTATATCACTGTAATGCACTTGAAAGTAGCTTCCTAACAGTGTCAAAATTGTGCGGATAGAATAAACAGAGGCGAAGCGCCACCCTGACTACCCTGCTAAAAACAACGCCCTCACAGACCTGTTGAAAATCAAAAACTGCTCCCCTTCCCGAGAAATCTTTAATTTTTTTTCACAATGTTTTCAGGGGTCACTCCAAGATCCAGCATCATTCTCAGTGGTACACATCCGCACATGAAAGAATAGACGAGCATATCTGCAGAAAAACATTCTAGACAAATACTATCTTAAAAATTCATCAATAAACAAGAAGTACTTTGAGGACGGTGCAAGTTGGAGAGAGGGCCAAAGGGAGTAGTCATTGATTTCATCATTACTTGAGTTTCATTTGAGCAATTTCTTTTCTGTTTTCTCACAATTAAATAGCAGAGCCAACGCTAAAAGTTGAATTTTGAGCCCCAATTTGGTCCAAATCAATAAAATTGTGTATATTTTTGCTGAACCCGATTAGCCATTCGGCACAGTTTCGATCAGCGGTTACATTTTATGTATCTTTCAATTTATTTACAGTACAAGTACAGAGTGTAACTTCAATCAAGATCTGTACACGTGGTTTTAGTCATGTGACAGAGTACAACGCATTTACAAGAAGGCTGTTTTTCAAACATGCGAAAAAAAGAACTTTTCATGGCAGTGATTGGTCAGTGCTGTTTTTCGGTGTATGGTAAGTAACAGTCAATTTGATTGTGATTATTGTTAATATGTATTTACACAAAACGTAATTTCTACGCTACACTATTTACACGTTTAGAAATCCCGGTAAGATATTTTCTACTGTAAGTAAATTATTTACTACAATTATGTTTATGAGGGGATTCTATCTTTTTGGTTGATATTTCTGATTTCTGATGTTTTGATATGTTTTACTCATAATAGAGTTATGTTTTACTATTTGTTCACCAATATAAAAGACGGCCTCGAAAATCCATCTCTTGGATTTTCTTGGTATCGATTATCAATTTTACACAACACAGTTTAGCGACAGTATTGTCCGTAGTTTGAATCATGATGAACTCCACTGTTAGATGTAGTCAAGATTTTTGTGTAAGTATCCAAGTTTTCCTTCTATGAAAACAAAAATTAGAATCGCAAACAAGCGACGTTTTAGTTTATATCTTTATTCCTTCAACTTCCTTATACCTTATCGGGTTATGGGCCCAGAAAGTCAACTATAGCAGACGACATCGTTTCACTGCTTCATCTTTTAACCTCCTCAAACCTTTAATTTCAGCTTCATACGAAAACAAAACAAAACAATTTATAATGCGAATATTATTAATTATTATATCTGACTCTCAACCTGTAAAGATGATCAGTTCTTCTGCTTCCTGAAGTTCCTGGATCTGTCACACAACCATTCTAATATTCTCAGTCATCGTTCTTATTTCTAAATTATCTTCCCATCAAGCTCAACGTGTCTGAGTCAGAAACCGAGACTGATGGAACAAGTGGAATTAAAATACATCAGTTCCATGGCAAAGGTGAGGAGGACTATGTTTTATGGCGTCTTCGACTTCGTCCGTCCTGCCGTATGAAAGGAATTTGGGGCGTTATTGATCCACCTACTCCCTTGTCAAACACTATAGGTTTCGCTGAAACCAATCCTGATCCGGCTGCACTTTCCACGCAAATGATTGTAAAACTTGAGAAGGCGTCCGCAATCATCATCTTCGCACTTGGCGATGCGCCCTTGAGAGTAGCGCTCGAGGCCGATGACTACCCTGGTATCATCTTGAAATTATTATATGCAAGATATGAATCCAACTGGACAGTTTCCAGAAATGCTATGCAGACACAGTTCTTCCGAATGTCGTATACTGATCAAAATATGTGAAGCTATGTTGATCGTTTTACATATTCATTTGCTCAACTCGGGCAAATGGGCAAAGATGTCGCTATTCTAGATAAGCACAAGGCACCAATGCTACTGGCGTCCATAGATCTACAGAGTCCTCTCGAGTCTACAGCTGCCGCTCTCCGCTTCAAAAATGCTGATGAACTTACATGGGAGTACGTCGGTACTCCTCTCATTGATGAGTACAATGCTCGGGACAAATCTTCTTTCAATTCTGGTCATACTAACAAGAATCGTAGAAGACTAAACCAGAAAAACAAGCGTTCATCTGGTTCGACTACTCGCACTTCACAAAGGAAAGACAACTCAGATTCTGAAAGCGACTCTTCAGACGTGGATACCATTGCACGTGCTCTATCTGCGGCATTGAAGTCAGGCAAATCAGACGGTGATGGAAATTCAAGTCGGCACCACTGTGATTTCTCCAACAAGAACGGACACACTGAAGACAGATGCTTTCTCAACCCCGATAATCCCAAAAACAAATTGCCCACTAAACTTAGGCAATTATTTACTGCCCATACAAACAAGTCTGGTGGATCTTCCGCAGGCAGAAATCCCGGAAATAGTTCTAGAAGGAAATCAAAGGTCGAGATTGCAGGAGCAACTGTTGCACAGACTTCAATTTGTTCTCCTCACGAAATGGCGCCGTACGCCGACAGCGGTGCAATGGTGCACTTTTTTCACTGTAAACAGGTATTTGTGCTAGGATCTCTTGATACGTGTGATGAGCGCATTGTTATGCTCGCTGACAAAACCTCAGTGGTGGCCAAGGAATGTGGAGATGTGATTTTGCCATTCGAAAATGCAAATATTCTTCTAAAACGCGCACTCTATATTCCAAATCTGGGATGCAACCTTGTTTCTACAGGTATGCTTGCTGATAAGGGAATTGAGTTGCATTCCCGTCGTAAGGACGTTCAATTTGTTCTCGAAGAAAAGAAATTCTTCATTGGAATAGGTACCCGTCACACAGTAACTGGAATGTATATTCTCCCTCAGCCAATTACTCATCATGAACCGGAAAAGACCATGGCCCTATCACTATCGGATGCAACCGAACTGTGCCACAGACGATTGGACCACATTAATTCTAGAGATCTTCCAACTTTATATAGGCATACCGGAGGAGTTCCCAAGCTTGGTAAAATGACTGAGGTTTGTCGAGCATGTCGCCTAGGAAAGGCGCACAGGCTCCCTTTTCCCGGACACTTCAATCACACTGCAGAAGTCGGTGAGGTGGTTCACTTTGACATTATTGGTCCACTTGAACCTTCATTTCCAGATCGATACTGGTATGCTTGCACATTCCTTGATGACCACTCCCGTTATACTTTCGTGGGGTTAATACACAGACGTTACAAGATATACGAAGTCTTCGATGGTGTGTCCGCAAAATTCCGTGAGCACGGAGGAGTAAACACTAAGGTAAACTACCCTGGATTATCTAGAGACAATGCCAAAATCCACTCTCATGGAGCCAAAAAGTACATTGCTTTACAGAATTCCTTGGGAGGGTGATGAAGAGAAGTCATTCTCTTCGCCATATACTTCAGAACTCAACGGAATCGCAGAACGGGTGAACAGAACCATGGCGCAGGGCGCTCTGTCAATGCTCATTCAAGCAAACTCACCATCAAGCTTTTGGACATTTGCAATCAAACATGTCATTTACATTCGCAGCAGAGTGCCCCATTCTAGTATTGGTGCAAATCCCTTCTCCATATTCAGGGACAAGCATCCATCATTGAAGTATGTTCGTGTTTTTAGTTGCAATGCTTATTTGTTGCGTCTACCTCAGGAAAGTTCGAGCCTTGGGCCTTGGAAGGAATCTACTTTGAAACTCTTCCACATGGTATATACAGAGTTCTAGTTAGCAATGGTGAAGGTATTTCCACATTTACGGAGTCTCGACAGGTCACATTTAATGCAACTAAATTTCCTGGGGCATTGAGTGTGGTTCGATACATGAATGAAGAGTCAGATTCCGATGACATATTCGAAAGCTCATCAGAGAGTGATTCAGAACACTCAGAATCCTCAAAGGGAATTTCCATCTTTAGGAACTTGATTATGCTTATGAGAATGAACTCGGAGTAACCCTTCCGGAGGAGTCTGGACCTGGTTCAGACCGTGACAACGGGTGATAACAGTGATGAATATGGCAATGATTATGAACACGTCAATGAGTCTGAAGATGCTGAAGATGAGGAAGTCCCTCATGCATCTATTTCAAACGATCCCGTACACTTCTCACGTTGTTCGACGCGTAACCGTCGCAAGCCCTCCAAGTGGTTCATAGCTGCATCTGCACAATCCCGAAGTAATGTGGACGTGACAACCAGTGATGAGCCTACCCTTCAAGAAGCGTTGAATGCCACTTGAACAGAACGCGACCTATGGGAGTCAGCCCTAGAAGACGAGTTTCGGTCATTAGATTCAAACAGCACTTGGTATCACGATGACTCGCCTGCATCTCAGCCACTTCCAACGTATCCTATCCTAAAAATCAAACGAAAAGTAGACGGAACTGTTGAAAGGTTCAAAGCTCGGATTGTCGCAGGTAGAAACTTTGAAAATTACGGTGAAAACTGTGAGGAGACGTATGCTCCAGTAGTATCATTCTCGCTCGCACGAACCTTCCTATACTTGGTATTATGCCTTGGATTTTCTGTTGCATAATTGGATGTAAAAAACTGCGCTTCTTAATGGTGAGATTTCTGAAAATATATGGATAAAGTCGCCTAGGGGTATACCTGGAATGAAATCAGGGTGTTATCGCCTGGTGAAAGCAATGTACGGGCTCAAGCAAGCCCATCTTACATGGAACACCAAGCTGTGTGGTGACCTTGCAGACCTCGTTTTCGAAGAACTTCCAAGCGCTCCATGCGTCTTCCGACGCAACGGCAAAGAAAATACCTTCGTTTACATGCTGGTGTACGTCGGCGATTTATTGGTATTCACTCAAACCTCATCAGAACGAGATGATATTGTGGAGGAGCTTCACTCATTATAAGAACTTCGGGTCTCCAATAACGTGTACTTGTTTCTCGGTTGCGAGATGAAATGGAGACAGGAGGATAACAGAAATATTTCATCACTCACATTATGCCAGTCACTTTATAGTGAGAGTATTTTGCCCCAGTTTGGATTGGAGAACTCGAAACATGCCCGCACTCCAATGGTGGAAGCCTTCTTCACGGGTTTTGACTCTGAGGAAGACAAGTCGGTTGTTATGCTTGAAATGTTTCAGCAGATGATTGGTTCTCTTTTGTACTTGGCAGTGAGAAGCCGCCCGGATATTTTGGTTTCGGCTCTCATACTTGCCAGATTCCAAATGGTACCAACTGCGTATTGTCATCGAGCCGCCAAAAGAATTATGTGCTATCTACGGGGAAATCACGATTACGTGATCATCTACCACGCTGGATCTTTGGACTTGCATGCATGTGTGGACTCTGATTATGCTGGTGATAGAACTGATCGAAAGTCAATGTGAGAGTATGTTGTGAAACTGGGAGATGCACAGGTAATATGGGGAAGCAAGAAACAATTAGCAGTAGCATTATGAACCTGTGGAGCAGAGTACTACGCAATGTGTTTAGTTGCTAAGGATATATTATGGATCACTCGAGTGTTGCAGAAAGCTGGTCTAAATGTCAGAGATGAGGGTTTACCACTTCGTTCTGATAACCAGGCTGCTATAAGTTGGGCGACATCGGAAAGATGCCCATCCGGCCGTGCAAAGCACATCGATGTCCGTGTCCATTTCATCAGGGAGCTTGATGTACACTCGAACGTCCAAGTCGTTTATGTGCCGACAGAAGATAATGATGCAGACATGTTCACGAAACCGCTCGGTCCTGTGTTATTGAATGGATGTATGAATAGGCTTGGACTTAGTGAAGGAATCGAGGAGGAGTGTTGAGGAACGGTCAATTGCTTCACAGAACAAATAATATGTGTTAAGATTGGTCGTTTGAATTTCTGAGCTTTTGTTGATATCATTGTCGATAGTACTTTGTATCATGTTAAATATATATATATATCACTCACCTTTGTTGAAATAGTGTCGACATACGAACACCAAAATTAAATACTGATGTTCATAATAGTAAAATAGCAATTCCAATATTAAGTTGGAGAAGCATCTGTAGCTCAGTCGTTCCGTCCTCTTGACGGTACATTGGACGCCGTAAGTTCGAACTCGGTCAGACCAAATATTTGTTTGATATATTTCTAATGGATTACACGTGGTGTACGTGTGACAAGAGTCCTGCGGATGATGGAAATATAATTATAATTGATTTTAGTTTTACACATGTATGGATTGACACCGGTGTCAACTGTGTAATGTCAACATGCAATTATGGAATTTGCCATGTTGGCAATTTTGCATTTCTGCCCAGTTGGCATGCTGACTATTTTACCATGTTGGTAATTTTACTGCCTTTTTATTTTGCCAAGTTGGCACTTTTATGAGTTACCACGTTGGCAAATTAATAATTTAGCCATGTTGGCAGTTATTGTAATCTGTATTGTCCGTAGTTTGAATCATGATGAACTTCACTGTGAGATGTAGTCAAGATTTTTGTAAAAGTATCCAACTTTTCCTTCTATCAAAACACAAATGAAAAACGCAAGCAAGCGACATTTTAGTTTATATCTTTATTCCTTCAACTTCCTTATACGTTTTCAAGGCTCTCAAAAACAATCAAGATGTGGAAGAAATTTTAATGAATTTCTTTGTGACTTTTGCGTAAAGAAGGGACATATGGAAGGAAAATGTTTCATGAACCCCGTCAATCCAAATAATCCGCTTTCTCCCAAAATGCTGGAGGCCATGTCAAATTCCAAGAACTTAGAAATATGTGGTAGAGTTGAAAACGAGAGAAAGAAACCTTCTCGTGAGGCAAAAGTGGAAATAACAGGATCAGTTATGGAAAAGACAAACGTCAACCCTCCAAAAGATCATCGCATATATGCAGATAGTGGTGCTACAATCCACATATTTCACAGTTTGGAAGCATTCGTACCAGGTGTAATTATCCAATGTGGTGAGTGATCCGTTACTTTGGCGGGCAAAAGCTTTATAAATTCAAGCGCTTGTGGCGATGTCATGCTTCCTTTTGATGATTTCGTCATTCGTCTCAAACAAGTCCTATTTATTCCACCCATGGGATACAACTTGGTTTCTACTGGAAGACCAGCGAACAAAGGCATAGAGTCCCAATTTCGTCGAAAGGATATATTACTAATGCTTGAATCAGATGGTACAATTTTTGAAAGAGGCCAAAGAGACGTCGTGTAAAAGATTTTTGTGCTTCCTTCCCCATATTTAAACTCCTCAACGGCATTAGCTGTGAAAAACAAGGGTGTATCGGAAATTGAGCTATGGTATAGGTGTTCTGCTCACATGAACAGCCAAGACCTAACATCGGTTCAAAAATTCTCTGATGGTGTACTAAGCCTGAAGCTAATGCCCGATATTTGTCAGGCATGTCGACTTGGAAAAGCCCACAAACTTCTTTTTCATGGACATTTTCGTCGAACTTCGTACGTTGGGGAACTTTTCCACTCCGACAATATAGGAAAATTGGAAACTTCTTTCCCCGATCGTTTTCGCTATGCTTGCACTTTGTGTATGATCATTCCAGATATACTTATCTTTGATTTTTGAAAAATCGCGGTGATCTGGCTGAAGCGGTTCAGATGACATTAAAGAAGATTCAAAGTCGGCAAAAGGAGCATGCAGTTAAGGTGGAACTGTTGAAATAGGTCAGAGGGGAGATGACAAAGTTGAAACAAACAAAATAAACGTTTACTAATAAAAAAATAGGATCGAAGGCTGGATGACTTCGAAAATTATTATCGTCTTGACTATCTGACTCGTATTTATACTACTCAGAGTAACATTACAAAACACAATTTCAGGGGGCGACGGCGGCGACGACGACGGTGAGTGCCGAATATGCCAAATATGCCAAATATGACATGTGTACATATTTACACCAAACTTGGCACACACACGTGGCATCATGTGTACATTGCGTAGAAGGGTGGGTTTTACACGTGTCCAACACTCATATGTGAACCGTCCATATCTCTGAAATTAGAAGTCGGATCAATCCCAAATTTACACCGATCTTCTCAGCTTAATCTGGACAATACGATAGAGGTCTTATCTAACCAAGCACGAAAAATTTAATTTTTTTCACCATCCGGCAGAGGCAGGTGATCATATTTTCAACAGACACATGGGTGTAAAGTCGTTTCTACCATGCTAGTAACCACATGATGATTATGCAAATGGTCATTGACAATTTACATAAACACGGTACGGTAAGATAAGTGGGCCGTACCATGGGGAGTAGTTGAATTTATTAGATGCAGCTATTTATAAAGTCTTATTTCTGATAAATGTTCACGTCCTATCTGTATCATATACAGCCTGTGTTTGACAGGCTGTATCTCGAATGAAAGGACATAAGGTACAGCAATCATGAAATTTCTACTCCATATGGTCATTGCGATTTTGCGGGAAATCAATTATGTGATTTTCCGCAAAACACCGAAGTCCACATCATGTGGAAATAGCATACAGTGTCTACCAAACACATAGTGGAGTGCAGTTTTGACTGCAAGTTGTACACATCTACTATCATAGCCGTTACATGTAGTTTCAACCTATGTCGAAACTTGTTCCGTTATCGAAAGTTGAAGATAATATTGTACGAGGGATAAACGGTAATCTTCCAAGTTATTACGATTCATTTAGTGTTCTGATATCAGATATGGCGAATCGCAGCGGCGCCAGGAGGCGTTCGGAAAGATTGTTGGGTTCAACAGTGGGAAATTCGGAAACTTCATCGAAAGTGGCGAGAGCAGGTAGTTGCGGAAGTGACGATGTGGTAGATGAAATCGGCGGGCCTAGTTCTATCATGATTGTGGAAAGGCGCGGTGTAGGTCGAGGTCGAGGTAGAAGAAGAGTTCGTGGAGTTCGTGGGAACAGAAGAGGGTAGAATGGTAGATTGAGCGGAACAGGTACAAACGAATCCTAATCTATGAGCAGTATTGATGAAGTGAACAATAACGACAGGGATGATATGGATTCCAGAAAGGATAGTGATGTGATTGTAAATACTGGTGAAAATGGTAGAAACGATACCGGTGTGGGTGCTGCATCGGAAGAACTTTAGTCAGTACAGGAAGAAGTAAATTTGGAAGATTTCCGTCGGCTGGAAGAAGATGTTCAAAAACTATCTGCAGACAACACAATACTTTCTGTAATGAGGAATGAGTACAAATTTTTGGCCAATGAGAAAACACTGCAGGTGATGAGTAAAGAGGTTTCGATCAAGGCTCTGCAATCAGAAGTTATGATACTCGATTGTAAGAATGTTGAAATAAAAGGAATGGTGCAGAGTTTAGAAGTTCTGAATGAAAAACTTCTTAAGCATATGGGAGATAACAATAAGAGTCTTGGAAATTATGTGGAAAGGTTGATAATGAAAGTTCTCACAAAATATTTGGGAATTGGACTGGCAGTAGACCTGAGAACGCAAAAGTGGGGAATGAAGGAACCGTGTGAATTGGACCCATGTAATGAGCGAAGTGCCAAAAACTGGACGAACAGAGCAAATATTGTAATGGAGAATGGCATAAAACGGTCGGACGGTTCAATGATTGTACCAACACAAATGACCTTCCCCTGCAGTGGAAACAACATATATGTCCCCTCCATTAACAGCGAGAAATATATTATATGTTCATTCCTTGGAGCTGAAATTTCATGCGGTAAAAGCGTAAACATATATTGGACAGAAGAAATGAGGGATGAAGTTGTTGAAGACCTATCAAAAGTTGGTACTTTAGAGGGACGTTTGAGACAGTTGTTATATGATTTTTGTAGTGGAAGGAAAAGCACTGCAAAAGAGATATTCTTTGAAGCACCTGGCTACGGATCTGTACTATACAGATTTAATTTGAAAGAATCCGGTGCAACGAAACGAAGGGAGGCGAAAATTGCTGTTGCGAATAGAAAAATAATGAAATCCAATAGAAACGGTCTGTTAGACA
This sequence comes from Odonthalia washingtoniensis, assembly GCA_032358235.1. NCBI lineage: Eukaryota > Rhodophyta > Florideophyceae > Ceramiales > Rhodomelaceae > Odonthalia > Odonthalia washingtoniensis. Next base: position 12,933 of record JAULBU010033209.1, read on the forward strand.
TGTCATGGTGGCGTACTGCAGACCTTTAATATATTGATTTACAGGAATGCGGAAGTTCTGTTGAACGTTACGTTGAAGGACATGACGACGATGAAGAAATGTTGAATCTGTTTAGAAACAAGATTGGTCCTGCGGTATTGCATGATTTCATTGGATATATCCTGGATGAAGAGGAAGGGGATATTGTGGAAGGGACTGTGATGAGTATTCCTCACGTAGATGCGTGGATTTGTAGCTGTGTCAAACTGCTTATTGTGAAGGGAATTCATGGGGGTCGTCAGAAAGAACTCAACCAAATGTTTTCGAAGTATGTGAAACTGGCGACGGCACAGTTAATTGGGAAAATAAGAAGGTTTATAGAAGAATAGGTCCCTAAAGAGCTGGAAGTACAGGAATTTGTAGAGGGAGAGGAAGAAGGTATGTTAAAGAAATGGAACGTGACGCCACAATAATTGTTACCACGAAAAGTACAAAGCAACTTTTTATATCCGTACAATAAAACTGGTTTCGACAGTACATCGGAATGCCGTGCGCAATTATTCATGACTGCTATATCGCAGAAAAAGCGTCTGACTGGAAACGTATTGATAAAATTGGAAAGCCGTACAACGAAGGACCAACACTAATTACTTTATTTGAAGATGAATGAGGCAATGAAGTGAACGGAAATACGAACGACGATTTGTAATGATAGAACATGTAATTTGAAATAAAATAATGTATACGCCCATGATAGGTGGGGTGATTATCTTCGTCATCCTCATCAGTATCAGTTTGTAGAGATCTGAACGAATTCCTTTCCATGTAAAAACTATTAATGTAGAAACATTTCTTCGTCCATGGCAACTGTTCAGTGAACCAATCAATTCCGAAATTTTACCGCAATAGATGTACAAATGAACATATGGTATCGAAATCATTGATATCGTACCACTATCATCTTTCTAAAATATGCTCCACAGAACTTGTATCTGCGCCATGTTTTGTGTAGTCAACCTCATAAGATGTAGCCCATCGGAGGAACACGCAGTTTAGAACTTTATCGACATTGTCCAGAGGCTGAGTGAATTCCATGTCTTGTACGAAAGCCAAATTCTTCCTGTCCATAGTACAGTATTGTTCTGTATGGAATAGAAGGAGGACTTTTCTATATAGTAAACGGGACTACTTCCGTCACCACCCTTTATAAGGACGAAGCTACTACTTTTCTTCTTGCTCAGACCGAACTTTGTTGTTGAAAATATGCGTTACATTTTACAGCGATGTGGAGGAGGAGGTCTGTGAATTACAATATTTCTACAACTGTCATACTGTTGCAACGTTGGAAGATGTCCACCAACTATGTACCCTGACTTGACAAATGTGAGGGAAATTTCGGAGTTTGTAAGCAAAATATCGTGGTTTCGGAAGTACGTCTGAACAAGATCCGTGAATACTGTAAGACTGGTACGTGATAAGTTTTTCAATATTGTCGTAAGAATTTGTGCTGTGTATTCGTCACACATTCCCATTCTTTGTCTTGTGTCAACAACCTGTTGTAACGAAAAAGAAATACCGTCCCATACAAAATATGGTGATAACTGTGTTTTACCTTCAGCCGTAGTAGTCGTCCCTGTCAAATTAGGTACAGAAATCTGGATGGAACTTTGTTTTAGAAACGCAGCATGTGTTGAACTTCGACGTATAGTTGAAATTGTTCGTCCCATATTTTTCACTGTTCCATCCATTCTTGTTGTTATCCTTTTGGAAGTAGACCGATATGACTGTTTGAAGAATGTATTGAAGTGTTCATAAGGTGATGCATCAATACTATTTATACTCCCAAACCTAGAGAGGTCTTGTACCACGTGGTCTAGTAAATGGAAATTCAATGTGTGGATTCCTGTATGGCAATGTTTCTGAAATGTTTCTATGCATTGCAATTTGAGAATAGTAATTCTCTCCCTGATGTCAGCTATAGATTCCTGTGACCATCTGAAGGAATTATTGTCGTATAGCAATTCTTGCATTAATGTTGTGTAATTTATGCAAATGTTTGTCAAAGAAGAATCATCCTGGTAACCAATGACTTCATCGATATATCCTGCCACGAAAGGTAAAACCATATACAAAAAATTATAATCATTTCCCTCCAACATACCTCGAATTGAATTACTTGCGAAGAAACCGTTCAGCTGTTGGTACGTCTCCCTTGTTGAGAAGTCAACATGGAAACCGGGTGCATCGAACTGGTTTTCTATTGCAGCAAGAAGAAAATTACAAGCTCGTAACAGCGCCACGTGCTGTATCCGAAATTTTTCCTGTTCTTCCGTTGGGCTAAGCGTTTCATAGTTAAGAATGGACTTGACAGATATGTCATGAAACAAGTTTTGACTGCTTTAAAAGTACCAAGATGAAATTTATGCAATGGTTCATACGTAAACATTGAGAACCCAACTGGAAGTAGTAAGGGCGGATGTCTCTTCTCCAGCTTTTCCAGAAATGATCCCGATGGTGCGAAAGAAATATCCCGCATAATTTGTTGTGCTTCCCTTCGTAAACAATTCTCCTCTGCCGCTGACGATGATGTGTTTTCTGATTTTAACAAAGTGGTAACTGCATCCCTTCTGCTTTGTACATAGTCAACAGCTCTGGGAGGTGATAATGCAGGTATTGGACCTGTCTTGAATTCGCTTGAGATTTCCAAGCATCTCACGCATGGACGTATGGTGTTAAAGTTATATAGAATTCCAGACATGTCTTTTTTCTAATATTTCATAGCAGTATGACACTATGACAGGGAAGCAATTCCATTTCATCTTGTTGTTTAGACATACCGTAAAACCTTCCATGGAATTTTCAATTAACGGTGCAAGAACTGTTTCCATTGCGTCATGCAACGAAACCATTTTATCATCTCGATCCCGCCCTGACATGGTAAGTGGTACGTGATCGTCATTCGCAATAATGTCATCACTGTCTGTGTCAATATTGCCGCAGTAGTCCTCTATGACTTTCTCTGACTGTGACCATTGTAATCCAACAGGGAGAAAGCCAACTAAAATATAACCATGGTCTATCAGAAAACGTCTGAATTGTACGGACATATTCAAAAATGTGACATGTATGGGATAACCAACT
>JAULBU010033220.1:0-16050 GCA_032358235.1 Odonthalia washingtoniensis
ACTTGTAACGGGATGCCAGCATTATCGCTAATTGCTTCGAGTGCTTGCTTTAAGGTTCGGTAGTGAACGGCAACGTTAGCCTGAGTTTGGGAATCGCCCACCAGCCTAGCACTGCGATAGCTGCGCTCTACAGCTTGCTCGTAATCTGAAGTCATCTGCACAACAATCAGTTTGTATATTGTCAGTAACATATGTCGACGATCTGGTCCGTGCGGGCAATGATAATTTCAGAGTAATGGCGGTCAAAACACGACGCAAATTCGACATGGCACCTGACTAATCTCTGCCATCTGACTCCAGCGGGTTTAGGGTTTAGACTACGGTGCGAGCAACACATACTCCAACAGACACAACAACTACATTATTTTCTCAATCTCCAGAAACTCGAATGTTCTCACACCTTCAGTAACTTTAGATCGATGAGAATTAAATTTGCGTGGTTGTCCCAGAGCAGGCGCGATTGCCTATTCTATATATGAGAGTTCGCGCAAATAACCGATGCTCATTTTACAAACTCTAAAGAAACATGTCCCACGATGTTGAACAAGGCAACAGCTTATGCGCACAACAACCACAATACCTAAGCTCGACAAGAGAAATCTCAACATTTTTGGTATACATACTCTGACACGTCCTTTTCCAACCAACTTGGAGCTCACTGCACAGCTCGGATTTATTATCTTCTAGTGCGACAATATGAACTCCGTCATCCCTTTGGGTCTTTCGATCTTACAAAAGCAAAACGCATTTGTAGATCGGCCATGGAGGCGAAGATCATAGCTTTTTCAGATATGCATGACGCAGCCGTTTACAATTGCGAGTGAGACTCAGTCAACTTGGTTTGCAGACGTCAGTTGCTTATCTTATATAGCTGGTTTGTTGAATTTTGTATGACGAAGACGTAATAACGTGATTTTGTAAGGTAGTCTACTAAACTTACTAACTTGTGTTAGGTGGAAACTAAATTACGGTATACGACCTAACAGATTGGAATGACGCGTACTGGGTGGGGGAAGGTCTTCTTACACTATATGTTATTGTGTGTGTTGTCCATGTGTACATGATTTGGTAAAAACGGGAGTTTGTTTATGCATCGCTCGCTAAAAGTTCATATTGAAAATTATGGTGGGTTAATTTCTTTTGGATGTTACACGCGTGTGTGCTTGAGTGTAGTGTATTGTGAGAGTGTTGCAAGGTGTCACCTATTAATTTATTGATTCATTAATTCAATTAATTTAATTAACTATTTTCGTGACGAAAAAACAGAGCGTGGAAATGCAACACGGCGGTGTATAGTTGGAGTCTCGGTTCGGGCCATGTACATCTCCATCTTGGCCCGTCATTGCTCATGATCAGAAGCTCAATGGCCCATATGTGATTGACATATGGCCGATCAAGCGGCCCGTTGTGACACGGACGTTTGTTGACGAGACGGTGTACTGTACGGCTCAAAGCGACGACCTTCTAAAACTGGCGGTACCTTTGCAATGCAAGCCCGACGGTGATTGTAAAACATTTTATATATGTATATATATGATTACGAAAATGATTGTTTTTGAGGAAGAAAGAAAAAGAAAGACAAAAAGCGAAACGTGCATGTATATGTATAGTTTGGATGTTGGGTTGTGTTGGGTTGGGGTTATGTCTCTACATGTAACGTACGCAAGGGTGCAGGAACATCTGATTTGCTACGTCATAAACAGCAGAAGGAATGATTAAAGCATCGCAGACTATACAAGGTCTTGCCCAAGACGGGCGGACGAAATGCAACGACCGATCAACGACAGCGTTGTTGCATTTTGTTTGTATGATCTTCGCAATGACCATGGGATCGTATATACGTAATGCCTTCACTCGCGGGAACTTCAGCAAAGCTTCCACTGGCATCCACATCTGCATATCCATCATGCCTACCATGTACGAGTCATGTTGGAGGTTCAACGCATCAAACGTCCATTCCATTTGCTGTGCGATGGCCTTTTCCATCTTACTTCTCTCTATGATGTCGTCCATGTGAACTGTTTTCGCTGTGTTTCATTCGACTGCCCACTCGTCCGTCCCCACGTCAATACGAGATGAAACAACGAAAGCGTTAGCGTAGCGTAAAAATAAAACATTACGTAGGATTATAAGTAAAGTTTGGCGATACTGGAATCGTTCCCTTCTAATGAAGTGTTGTTTTGGTGCTGCACAACAGTCAATCAGCTGTGGAGATGGAAGTGGAAGTTTTATGGTACAGTAGGATGGGATGCAAAAGTTTAAAAAAAAAAGTTTTTGATTTGAAATTGGGAACGATGGATTTACAGTTCCGTAAGGCACTTGAAATCGGGTGAATGCACGGGGCCAAAGGATGTGTGCCATTTAGTTTTCGTGCAGGCAATGAGCCGCGATTACATGGACTTTCAAGTGTTAAACATTACAGTAATCACCTAAACAAACAAATCATTTTTCCGTTTCTTGCTTTACAGTATTGTGTTCACAGTGACAATGTCATTTTACAATTCCAAATACAGTACAGTAACAGTTGTACAGTACAGTATTATTATTTTTTTTAACTGTCCGCACAAAACGTATTTGGGGCACAAACAACCGATTTCTCTTCTTTTCTTTTTTTTTTTCACTTTTCGTTTAACTCGACCATTTTTTCTTTTCTTGTTTTCGTTCCCACCAACCACCACCACCGCCACCGCCACCGCCAACTACCACCAACTACCATCACCACCACCGCCACCAACCAACATTTACACGATACCTACGGTTGTCGCAGCATGAGCGCTCTTCGGCACGGACCACCATTAGCCATGAACGGATACATGGACAAGGAAGGTCGCAAATTCCGAGCGCGCAAAACTCGATACTTCAAATTGAAAGACTCAGCCCTTTTCAACCATCGTCGTAAGGATTCGGTTCGTTTCCTTCTTTCCTTTTCCTTTTTCAGCTAAAACTCTTGTTTTTGTTTTTGTTTTTTGTTCTTTTCTTCCTATCAATACACCGAAAAACTAACAACCAAACCCAAATCCCCTACCACACTACCACACTACCACACTACCACACTACCCAAACTACCCAAACTACCCAATCCACCCTTTTATATATTCGGACGCCATTTTAGCTACCGACTTGGGGAGTCAGTCTCATCGATAGTCGCGTCGCCGTCGGTCATAAAAGCGAAGTCATTGTCCAACTATTCGACGGAAAGAAACTCTACCTTTACCCACACACAAGGTCTGATTGTGATCGATGGGTCGACTTACTTCAACGTGCGTCGCGTCGCAAGATCGGTAACTATTACGGAGTCACAGGGTTGGTCGGTATGGGATCGTTTGCGGAAGTACGTATAGGATATGATAAATCTACAGGTCAACAAGTAGCTATAAAAGTAATGAAGAAAAACAAGAGAGATACGGAGTTAATGAGGTCGGTCGAATGTGAGATGAATTTCATCTCTAAGAATATCGATCATGAAAATATCGTCGCTACTTATGATGTTTTCGATACTCGTGATAACCTGTTCATCGTCATGGAGTACATGCCGGGAGGAATGCTTTATGATATTTTGGCGAATGAAGGCTTCTTCAATGAGAAAAATGCATCAAACGTAATGAGAGACCTTTTGTACGCTGTCGAGTGTTTACATGATAATGATATCGTACATAGAGATATCAAACCGGAAAATGTCCTCGCACTTAATAAGACTTGGCCATTAAAAGTTAAATTGGCGGATTTCGGTCTCGCCGATTTCGTCCTCGAAAATTCTTTCGGTGAAAAATCTACTTGTGGTATGTATGGTACTCCTTTCTTCGTGGCACCGGAGGTTATCAAGGCGGAGACGTATACACCAGCTGTGGATATATGGTCGCTTGGTGTACTAGCTTATAACATGTTATCCGGTAAATTACCATTTGATGGAAACAACATCAAAGAGGTATTGCGAAGAGTTAGGGGTGGTCGATACTCGTTTCCGGATAATGAATGGACGGATATTTCAGGGGATGCGAAGGATTTCATTCGAGGATTATTGGAAGTGGATCCGAAGAAACGATTAACTGCACGAGAAGCATTATGTCATTGTTGGATCACATCGGCAAACATTTCGGAAAGAGCAATTAATAATGATCGGTCGGCTCTAGGTTATGAACAACGTAAATTAAGAATGTCTTCCATGGCGATTGATGATGTCGCCGGATTACTCAGACTGGATGATGAAGATGAAGCTGATGCTGACGAACACGGCAGTAGTAATAGTCATGGACATACTGGAATGGATCATGGGATGAGAGCATTGTCCAGACTGTTCCCTGGCAAAAGCGGGAAAAGCTCGAGATCTTCCGGGTCGGCAAGATCCAGGCAGACTGGCGAGTATGAAAGTATGCCTCCAAGGCATGAAGCGAACGCAGCGGATATTGAAATACCTAGTGCGCTCACGCCTAGACAACAGCAACAACAACAATCCGGGCGTACGAACCGAGCACAACGACGACCGCATGCACAACAACAACAACAGACGAAACGACCACCTACATCATCTAATAATAATAATAATAGTCAACAACAACAATCGAGACGACGGTCATCAACACAACAACAAGCGCAAGAAGAAGAAAATGTAGTAGAAGATGATAATGAACATGAAGAGCAGGGACAGACGTACGCGTCGTTGGTGGACAATATAAAGGAACATAAAGAAATAGATAACAGTACGGCGGTGAGTGATGCAGCGCCGCTACGGGTGACGCGCACGAAGGAAGAAGAGGCGGCAACGACATTATCGGAAAGTGGATCACATCAGTATACAAACGCGCCGAGCGATTTGCCTGGTTGGAATGATGCGGTGGCGGCATCCAGTGTGACAATGGCAGCAGCTGCGACGGCGGGACAGAATCGGAAAACAGGGGGCAAGAAGCGAAATAAGCGCAAGGATGGTGAAGCGCAAGATGGCATGGATGGTGATGGTGTGGGTGGTGGTGGTGAAGAAGGAGATGGTGAAGAAGGTGGAGGTGGAGGAGGAGTAGGGAGCGTAGATATAGATGTGGGGTACAGAGGAGGACTTGAATACAATGAGCAATTCATGGGAGGGAACACGGCAAATGGATTCGCACTGCCGGCGATCCTGTCCGTCAAGGACATCATGCGAAGACGGCACGAAGCCATGCTCGGGGCGCAGAGCAATGACATGGGCAACGGCGCGCGAAGAAGGCGGAATGGAAATACACGTTCTCCGTCTGGACATGGACATGGACATGGTGGAAATGGTGGTGGTGGTGAAGAAAGCAGTGATTCTGAAAAGGATGATTAAAATTGGGATTTTTTTTTTTTTGATCTGTTGGCGCGGCCGCCCCAATATTGTCGAGCCTTGTCGCATGTTTTTTATTTTTTGTTGTCAATTGTTTGTTTGCGAAAATGTGTTTCCTTCCGCAATTAGTTTCAATTTTGTTGTTGTTAATTGTGGAAGAGCGATTCGACGATTGGGAACTGAAAATGAGAATGAATGAAAGTTGTATATTAATATTGAAAAGGGGGAGTGACCGGGAGTGGCCGGGTTGGGTTGGTGGGTGGGTGGGTGAATGGCCCGGTAAAAATATCCCGAAACACGTGTCATTCAATGCATGAAATGAATGAATGAAATGAATGTGGCGCATTGCGCGATGCGCGGGCTCTCGAGAGCGGACCGGCCGGCGATCCACCACGTACGTTTTCTTTGGCGCGCCTTGGCCCTCTGATTTCCGCGCCCGTCCCGAGCCCCCCACTGTAACTGCCCCGCCCCGCGTCGAAAGAAACTCTACCCACCCTAACCCAACTCATCTCTCCAACTACTATCACTGTCGCTATCACATGTTCCACTTGCTTCATTTATGTATTTATGTATTTATCATGTATTGGCCTTTAGCTTTAGCACCAGATTAGTATTACATACAACATTATTATGCAGTAACCAGGTACCAGTGCAAGTACCAGTACCCACTCCGTCTACACTTGCCGACAATGAATTCGTGCTGCGTGCCACGTTTATTCGACCATTATTATTATCATTGTTTGATGTGCGCGTAGTGTCAGCTGTGTTGTGACAAATAATAATGAATGTCATCATTTATGTACACCTTTTTGTTTTGATATTATATGCTTTATTTTTTAATTAATAAACGTATACTACAACTTACACAATAACATCGCCATGACCGCGCATTGTATATCGTGTACACTTGTCGAATTTTTATTCACCCCTTCTGTCCACTCCACTTCATTCTATATTGCGCATCTCTGGTTTACCCGGTGAGTTCGAATTTTAACAGTTCGAACTGAGATTCTATACACTAATAAACTGAAAAAATTCCTTTCTCGACGGATGTTTATAATTGTTTCGTTGGTCAACTCACCGTCGTCTCATTCCCCACAACGTGTAGAAGTTTAATATTTCAACATTCAAAATTATAAATGAAATTCATCATATTCCAATTTTTGAGCCAATGACATTATGTGAGTTGTTACTGTTGTGTGTAAACAGTATTGATCTGTACAATACGTATGTATGTCTGTAGCATATTGAAATTTACAGCGTCAAAATAAAAGATCAAAGAAAAACCTGCAAACAGAATCATGTATGTATGTAATGTATGATTCTGTTTATAATAATGTCGCCATTTTCATCGACGGTCATCGATACCGTCCGTTTCCGATATACTAGGACAAACCGCGGAAGGAAGGAAATGGATAGTGAACAATGAGACAAAGAAATGATAGAATTTGGTAAAATCGACCGTACGGAGTTTTGAAGTGATGCGAGGACAGTTGGAAATGTGCGTGTACCGATTGCTGGTGGATCAAGTAAGCAAGTACGGCAAATGTAATACATTACTGGTCTTGGTAGTAAGAAGTACATAAACCGTATGGCTGATATGAACACGCGATTGAACAGTGATGAGGAGGAATACAATATCACAGATATAAAACAGCCGTATCGTCCAGAAGAAGTGTGAAAAAGAGAAAGCAAAAGCACCTACATGCGAAGCAGTAAACGGTTATGGCATTACGAAAGTACTAAACGGATGTGATTACAAATGTACTTGCCATAGTGAAGATCCCAGAGTTTTCAATGAAAAACATGGAAGAAACAGTACTCCTGTCGAGTGTACTTTACACAAGGAATTTTAGGAGTTGGCACCAGTACGGAGTGAAGGTATCCTCAATGTAAATATGCTTGGATTCTGAAATTGTTCTCGCACAAAATGAAGGTGAGCGCTAAAACGGGCATAAAGCACAAAGAATAGAACAGTATTCAGAAAGGGCAGGAGTTGGTGATTGTAGAAGAAGCAGTCTAGAAACTGGATCGGATGTGAATGGTCTATACGTAAATGGAAAATGTCATCAATCCGGGGATGGTGAAGACAGAAATATTGTTGGAATAAAAGAGAATGATTGGGAGACCGAGATGGATCTGGAAGGAAGAAATAAAATAATACGGCCTGTAATATAGTAAGAACAAATGTGAAAAGAGTGAGTCCATCCGATGAGAAATGAGCTCAACAGATAATGGAAAGTGATATTTTACATAGTGAAGATGAGGATGGCTGTCGAAATGTTGGAAGAGAAAGGAAAAAGTAAAAGACAGTTTAAGGGCAGAAGTCAAGGTGGAAGCTCTGACGAGAAGAAGCTTGTGCGGGAAACCAGAAGCGGGATGCAGGATAGTGAGTTAAAAGCATTGAAAATGTGTGGGATTATCAAATGAAGCAACTTACACAAACAGCCCAATGAATTTGGACGGGAGTGGAGCAAACATGGAGAAAAGACTATCTTATTACTACAAAGTGGGAATCTTTTCACGAAAAATGGATTTCTATTAGAGTTAGATTTCGTTACGTTCTGTAAATTTGAAGCTTTTTCCTTCACGAAATTTAAGGTGGAAAGAAAATCCATGAAACAAGAGGCAATGCGACCGATAACACCATTATCAAGGCCAGTATCATGTTTCTCGGGATTGGCATCTTCCATCTGGAAACCGAGACCGGACAAAGCTTCGTAGAATTGATTGTAGATACAGATATTTATTAAAGCGTTTGTAAAGTAAAGACCCATGAGAAATTTCAAACTCATGTAGTAAACAGGCTTGAAATCACGTTTGGTACGGTATTTATGAGCATCGATCCATGATTCAATAAGACGATCACGAACGAAGTAGGCGTCCGCTTGGTGTGCACACTTATAATCAATCTTGTAGTGAGTAAGAGCGACGGTGTACTCCGCGTGATTGAAGACTTGGGCCTGGATAGCAGACACATCACGCGCAAGGTATTGGGTCATAAGATATTGGGGAAGCTGACTGAGTTTGGTATCCATATCCGTGTCATCGATAGTGATGGTAGTTCCCGTAACAGAGTAGTGAGACTCAGGGGTGGAGATCGTACCATGAACAAGATTGCGAAAGGAAGACGTGCGATCCTTCACAGAGATTGCGTTTGAAGTTGGAGAAAAGGGAAGAAGGGTTGAGAGAATTGGTGCTGGTGGATGGTGAAGGTGGATGGTGAAGGCGGATGGTGAGGGAACGGTATTAGATAGAAGGAGTGCACGTGTGAAAATGTGTTACGTCTCATTTACCTTCAAAATTATCATCTGGGTGATTTAGAGATGGAAAGAGACCCGGGAAAAAGCCTGAGAAAGCTTTACTACCATGTAGGACAGTCGTGAATCGTCAAACTTTGGGTCACGGTTACTAATGGCCTACGGGAGGGCAAGCCCCACTAAAGACTACCATGGATTCGCACTTAAGAAACAGTAGTTTTTTTCCTATCTGTAAAATATGCCGGAAAAGTTTCTATTTATATCAAAAAACCACTATTACAGGGATGTGGGACTGGTTTTACTATCAAGTTGGTAACGTGTGAATGATTGTCACACGGCGTTTAGTTATGTCACTGCCGTAGCTCAGTCGTTTTGAAATGAAATTTTGATATTGAGAGTTTTGGATAAGTGAAATCACTAAAAATTTGACTATCGGGCAAATTGTTTCATGAACGTGTATGGCGCGAGTTGACTTTTACTCATTTTTTGATTTCATTTATCGTCTAAATTGGCGATTTAGTCATGGATGTTTCACTATTATTTTAAATGAAAATAATTTATAATTGGGAAATGTATGAGGTGAGTATAGTGTAGCACATGACAACGAAGCAGTAGAAACATCTTTTGCATACATACCGAAACGTCGGATACGGTTTACGAAAACATTAGACGTTATTTTATTGAAGGTTGTAATTTATACAGATGCACACTTATCGGGACATGGAGAGACACGGACGAATTTTGTAGAAGCACTTAACATTTTCAAAACGGCAGCACCATCCACTTTATTTACAGGTGTGGATAAAATAAGATGGAAAAGCTTAAACGATAGATACAAAAAAATTATATCTGATCACCGTACTACGGTAACTAATAATCACAATTCTAGTGGGATTGAAGAAGCGAGGGGGAAGAGGGAAGTAATATTAGACGATGTAATTTATGCGGTGGACGAAAATGATGAAAAAAGGGCAGAACGGGACGAGAAAACAGGGCTAGACGAAAGACTTCGCGTGAGTGGGGAAATTATTAGGGATAATGAAATGAATCGTAGTGGAGGTTCAAGTGGATATAGAACGGACAATCCGTCACGACGTAAGAGAAAATAATCTCAAGATTCAGATGATGACGATGCTGAAGCAATGGCATGCCATGTTAGAAGACAGGAAGAACATGCAGAAAAACGTTATAAAATAGAATGCGACCGTTTCGCTTTAGAAAAAACTAAGGCGGAAAGGGAGAAAAATAGGATAAAAAGGAGATGGAAAGGGCATCAAGGATGGAAGAAATGCAGGAAAATCAACTACAGTTGGATGCTAAACGACTTGTAATGGACAGGTGTAGACTGGAGCTTGATGTGGATGAAAGAAGGGCTGCGATGAAAGAAAGGATGGCAACAATTGAAGAAAGGAAGCAGAATAGCATTGAATTTGCAGCAATTGAAAAAAAGTTTTTATAGATTTACAAATAATAAAGCATCATTTATGTTATTTCAAGTTAATGTATGCGTCTAAGTCTGGTGGGGGACACTGGAAGTAACTTTGCACTTGACCTCCATGGCCAAGGCAAATTTTAAAATTCCAAAGTAGGGCAGATGCCTTAAACATCATTGATATGGGTGCCTTACGAACTTTCAACATTCTTTTATAATCATTTGTGGACCACATTTGTTTAATATCCTTATACGACCACCCAACTGCAATACGAGCCCCATTCATCGCGAAGTTATAAAGTTGTTGTTCAGCAGTGGCCGTTGCTCTCGGATATGCAATCTGCATCCAAGGACTCATGATATACGCTCCGTCCCCAAAGATGCAATATTGCGTTCCATCAATTTCTAGTTTATCCCGTAATTGTGTGTCCAGACCACTTTTTCTGTAAAGCGTCAGGTCGTGACGACGTCCTACTTCAGGACCGTGCAAATAGAAAATTAAACCATCGGGTGTGCATTCATTTGATATATCAAACAGTGGTATATCTTATGTCCACTATAGCAACTCATTTGATTCGACGCTGGTCCTCCCGGTCTTGCCATAGCTATTTTCGTACAATCGATAAAACCTATGCAATTTGTCATTGGTGCACCGTTTTCATTAATGAATATTGCATAGTCAATTGCACGACTATTTAATAAATCTGACCCTATATTTGAAATTAGATCACCATAGCCGTGAATAAATTTTTCAACTGATTCCCAGAAGATTTCAGAAAGTATAAAATCTCTCATACTGAATGTAATTTCGATGTCTCTCCATCTACACGGTGACACCAAACGCCTCATAAGGATACAATCAGAAGTGATTTAGTCACAGCATAACCCCTCCTTTCCGTTCTACCCCCATTGAAATTTATAATACGTGCAATCTTCTGAACGTCTTTTTTCGGAAACCTAAAATCTGTCAAGCTTTGTTTTTTCGAAAAAACGTTCAGATGAAATGTTATACCTCGTACATGTCTTATTCTTAAACGAATCTTTTATAAGTCTTTTTTTAATCTGTTCAGCACATCATATAGGATTACCAAATCCATTGTCAGTATCATGCCATACCTCAACAATCTTTTCTTTTTCCAGATAGATTTTCTGACTTTTCCTATTGAAAAGTCAATTTGCTCATTACTGCGTTACTTGCGTGTAGATTTTGATGACGGTACAGGACTGGAGACAACCACGACATAAAATTCACAGACGATTATGCTTCTTAAAGAGGCAAAATATAATGATTACTTACAGTTTCTACATGATTATTTAGAGGATACCAAACATCTCATTTACCTAAAATTATATTTGAAATTTTGTCTTATTCGAAATTAAAATTTCAGAAATGACAAAAATAAAAAGATTTTATAAATGACTATATTTACTCATTTTTACAAGTCATTTCTTTACTCATTTCACTTATCCAAAACTCTCAAATATAATATTATTAGGTTCCTTATATTCTGAGCATTTTTGTAGGCCAGGTTCGAAGACCGGCGGAAACGTATTAATTCATCCACGAAAAAGTACCCCCCCGTATTGGCAAAAGCATCTGTTAAATAACGGCGATTGTTGACTTTTGAGTTGTGTTAAACTGGGACGAATGTACTCGCCCAAGTTGTAAAGAATGTATCATGCTGTACATTGTAAGAGTGTAAGGAACGGAGTGCAGAATGAGCTAAGTAACTCAGCGCCGTCCAGAAATGCGTCAAGCAATGAGTAAGTTTATTTATAAAGTAGTGTGTTAAAGTGACGGACCATGAATAATAAAAAGGATAATTTTTGAGACAACCATAATTCAACTGATTAAAAGTCTGGCAATTGTGAAAAAGTGCACAAGGCAACATAACCAAAAAAAGTAAGTTTGTAACTTTAGGCCAACAAAATCATCCCATATATCCAATCATCATGAATGATGATTCAAGCAATAGCCAGATGTCTTGTTTGCGCGGGCTTAAAAGATTTAAACTCGGACAAGATTTCAATCTTTGGAAATTTAATTTTTACAGCGAAATGGTGGAGAAGAAAATCCACCAGTTATTCCCGTATGACACTCGATCACAAGCGCTTGCGGATCGTATCATCAATAAAGAATTGAATAAGCTTGCAAATGCCACTGAAAGTGAGAAAACCGATGCTGAAGAAATCGACGAGGATAACAAGATACCAGCAAGAAGTTACCTTGTTAGATGCCTTACTCCACAAACTACAAGATCATTAACTGCAATAATACAGACTGATTATGTAGGAAGTTTGTGGACTGCACTTCTTGAGCAATGTAGGTCAAAAACAATCATACTTTACGAGATATTTATCAACAGATACTGAATATAAGAATGATGACGACTGAAAGCTTGATTTCATATCAAGGTCGAATTCAAGAGCTTATTTCAAGACTCGATGGCACTGACTATGAAGTGTCAAAGGCCCACAAATGGGGCATACTGACTAGAGGTTTGTTATAAATATATAAACCCATAATCAGAACAATAAACGTGTCATTGGAAGAGCATCCATATGCCACTCTAGTAATGAAGTTGCAAGAACTTTCTAGAGAGGATATCGGAGACCCAAATGTGCCTGTGGAAATGCAAAGAAAAACTGGGATTGAAAGCTCTGAATTGAACGTTACTGACAGTAACAAAGGCATAACGGAAGGTCAAAAATTTACTGGCAATTGCCATTGGTGCCAAAAGAAAGGACACATAATGGCAGACTGCAGAAATAAGAAGAATGGAAAGCCAAAGGTCAAAATCGAAAAGGTATCCGGCGCTAACCTAGGAAAAAGAAGAACAAAAAAATGAAGACTTTGCGTTCAAAACCTTCGAATCAAATTCCAACTCCAAAGAGGAATTAGAAAAATCGATCTTGGATTCCGGCGCCTCTCATCATTACACGAATGATGAGGCAATGCTACATGAGATATATAAAATGCATGCTGGAACAGTAGCAACAGCAGGAGATGCCAAACTGGCAATAACTGCCAAAGGCACCCATCGTAATTATGGTGACGTGAAACTAGTGCCAAGTATAGGAAAACGTCTATTATCGATTGGTGAGATGACCAGATCAGAAAACATCACAATTACGTTTAAAATGAACAAATGTATAATCAAGAAAGGAAAAAAGCTGATTGAAATAGGAATCAGGGGCAATGATAATTTATACAGAATAAATAATGTCACTGATAATAAATCCTTAATCGCTACATGTAGCACACCTTCACAAGAAGATTATGAAGAAACTGGAGCCGATTATTCCACAGATGGAGAGAATACTGTTGACAATAGAGATGAGCACAACCCTCTTCGAGATTGGCATCGGAAATTAGGTCATTTATCAATGCATGGTATAAAGAATTTAGTTAACTTGGGAAGAATTCCCATGACTGAAAGGGAACTAAAGAAGCCACTAAACTGTGTGATATGCGCACAGGCCAAGGAACATGTTGGAGGATACAAAAAATGATCTAAAGCAGAAAAAATCAGAACACAAACTCCGGGAGAAATGAAATATTCTGATACTTGTGGTCCTTTATCCATACCAGATGTAAAAGGAGATGTTTATTTTCAAAAGTATATAGATGATAAATCAAGGTTAACTTACACCTTTCCAATGAAAGAAAAGTCAGGGATGATGTAGAATATTGAAAGATACAAAGCATTTATGGACGCCAGAGGTTAATCTATTCAGATCCTTAGAAATAACCAAGGAACTGAATATGCTTTTAGGGAGATACAGGACTATCTAAAGGCAAATGGAATCTTACACACTCCCGCCGGTCGTGCAGCACATGTTCAAATGCATGTAGCTGAACGAATGAACAGGAAGTTAGTTGAGATGGCTAGATCCATGCTTGTAGACGGTGGCTTATCTAAAACATGGTGGGGACATGCTGTACTCTATGCCACCACAATCCGAAATCGTTGCACTACTTGTACCTTTAAAATCAAAGAGACTCTCTTTGAGATATTTTTTAATAAGGAAGCGGATTTAAAGGTTTTCAAACCATTCGGATGTACAGCGCTCGTTTGCATTCCTCTAGAGAAACGAACCAAGCTTGATATCACAGCAGAACGAGGATTCCTGATTGGACTGGCGGAAGGTTTATTATGTTACAAGATTTACTGCGATGACACGAAGAGTATTGTGTATGCGCGCGACGTTACATTTATCGAAGAATATGACGAAAAACTATTTGTTAATGACTTTCCTGATGAAAGAATACGTTCTTAAATTGTTAATGACAATTCAATTGATTCCGCAACCACAGTACGAATAGCCAGGCCGAAATTAAGAAATACGAGAAAATTAGAGAAAAACAAAGAAATCTCTAAAAAGGTTACCAAAAAGGCTACTGACATCACGAGAAATAATAACGTGATCGCTGAAGAATGCGACCATAACACAGTAGATAATGACAAAAATAATAGGGAAGCTATTAATGAAACCCAGAACACGACTGATGAACAGTCGATAAGTTCTACGTCTGCAGGTGTCACAAAAAATCAAGAAGCCATTCCAAGTATTGTTTCATCAACAATTCAAAACAAGGTAAAGAAACATCGAGGACGTCCCCCAGGGTCTAAAAAGAAAACAAAAACTACAGATGGAAAAGAAGAGTCATCTTAGATCAAGGAACATCAAATTTTAACACAAACGATGCCGGAATTCACCATCACACTACCACAGCAGGAGGACAAAGTCAAAATCACTGACATGCAAACATCAAATGAAGGACTGCCTGTTACTATGCAAGAAGTAGCCTTATGTGCAACATCATTAGTAATTAAAGTTCAAACTCCACAAACTATTCAGGAGGCAATGGCAACAGATGGACATGCAGAACATTGGAAGAAAGCATGCACGGAGGAATTGGATTCCATGCGTAGATTAAAAGTATATGAGTTGGTTGATACACCAATAAACAGAAAACATATAGATACGAGATGGGTTTTTCGTATTGAAGAAGACGAAAAAGGAGAAATTGTAAAGTAAAAGGCACGTTGGGTTGTAAAGGGGTACATGCAGTCCCATGAAGTAGACTACGACCTCACACATGCTCCAGTATCACGCATGTCCACTTTAATAGTGTTGTTATCCCTCGCTGTCAAACTGAATTTGAAGATAAATCAGATGGACGTGAGCACAGAATTTCTAAACGCCACACTTGACGGCGCAGTTTACGTACATCCACCACCGGGATTTGAGAATCTAGTTCCAAACGGTAAATAAATAAAACTTCTGAAGGATCTGTATGGATTAAAGCAGGCTTCTCGGATGTGAAATAAATTGTTAGATGGTTTTCTGAAAGAGAATGCAGGAATGGACCCAAGTTCAGCAGACAGATGTCTTTATACAAGGTACAAAGGATGTAAGCTGGAACTTGCAATTCTAATATATGTCGAAGACATATTAATAATGGCTGCAGATACAAATACACTTTTAAAAGCGAAGAAATGTTTGAATGATAGATTCAAAATGACTGATATGGGTGACGTTAAATGGTTCTTAGGAATGAACATAATCAATAAGTCGGAAGGACTCTTTGTAACTCAAACCTTGTACATTGAGAAAATAATGGAAAGATTAATTTGATTGATGAAAGAATTAAACCAGTCCCTTTATTCAAAGGAACAGACTTTAAAAGATTATTATTTACAAGCGATGACAAGAGAAGTGGAAGTCCTTACCGGGAATTAGTAGGCTGCCTACTTTACTTGAGCGTCTGTATTCACCCTGACATAGCGTATTCCGTGTCTGAACTCTCGCGATTTACATCAAACCGACATGATTCTCATTGGAGTGAATTCAAAGGGATCGTGAGATACCTTAAGGGAACCAAGTATTTTGGTTTATTTTACGGCAGAAATGACGTGTCAAATACATTTCATGTTTTTGTAGACGCATATTGGGCCGAGGACATAGAGACTCGACGTTCAACCACTGGTATACTCGCGTATGTAGGTGATCATCTGATTGACTGGACGTCTAAACGGCAATCTATAATTTCGACCAGT
>JAULBU010033231.1:0-16049 GCA_032358235.1 Odonthalia washingtoniensis
AGCATTCTGAGAAGATGATCCTGGTGATGTATCATCCTTATCCTGGTCCTCGCCATCTTCTAACATTAAAGCAAGGCCATGCATTGCATAGGCGTTACCTTTGGCTACAGCCTGTTCATAATATTTCAGTGCAAGTTTGAAATCCACTGGGACTCCATCTGCACCATCTTCATAGATACAGGCCAAGGAATACAGTGCATCTGAACTGCCAGCTTTTATGGCTCTTTTATATATCTCAATTGCCTGTAAGGGGTCAGAACGTGTTTGTTTAGTGCCCTCCAATGTTATGGAAGCAAGATTGCACATGGCATGAAGATCTCCATGCTCAGCAGCAATTTGAAGTCCTTGAAAATGTCGGATAAGTTCCGGGTCAGTAGAGGAGCGACGCAGCTTAGAAGGAGATTGAGGAGGAGCTGTGGTGGCAGAAGAATTGGTAGAAGAGCTTATTGCGGCCATTTTGATGATGTGTCTGAAAATCTAATGTTCAGGCTGTATTCTGTCGTAGTAGGTAAAGAGTGGGAAAAAAATGACAAAAGATGCTTCTTATTTCTCTTTCAGTGAAAACTTTTAACCCTCGCTCCTATCAACAATTTGGTTATCCTTTTGTAGTACCAAGCACCCGTGACATAATTACAAAAGTCAGAAAGACTTTTATAAAAAGAGTTCTTTTTTGTCACAATGTACCTGTGAGAGGTTTTGCCCTAAATTACTGCAAATTATTGGCGAAAAAAGAAGAAACCGTTAAAACAATTGGGAGGCGTCGTTCAAAAACGGCCTACTTGGTCCTGTTTGGCTATGGCTGTCACTGTTGGTGTTAATTTGATTGATGTTTATGAATCTTGATTCATGTGTGACCAACGAAATCATTCAAAATAATAAGGCGTGGCGCCTTCCATCAACGGACGATTGATGGCAGGAAAAGATGCGCTTTGAATGGTGCTTACTTATAATTCAGTAAGTATCAAGATCGAGAATCAGGTTGTTCCTTTTCCCGTCGATATCATGGCGTTTGTTGAACTATCTATGACCAATCTATGGCGCATATTAAACTTTATGCTAGTTTTCAATTATTTTTGCAAACGTGTCCGTCCGTCATATTTATAGAAGATGTATGGGGAACCAAGTTGAACGTTCCTCATCAATAATTACTGAGGAACGTAAATGGCAGCCCTCTTCTGTCAGATTCTAAATCTGGACTTGGACAATGGATTTGAAAAAACTCACTAATTTTTCCCAAAATACGGTCTGCAGTTGAGATGGCAAACGGGATAACCCCCGACCCCCCTGCCGTTACTGATTGGGCAATTCTGTTTTTTTTTTCATTATAAAATTATATTTTTGATTTGTAAAGGTTGAACTGAACTGACAAGTTTTGAACTCGTACCAGTTTCTTATCTCATGTACCGATTTAGTAAGTGGATCTATTCATGAAATGGCGAAAGAACTGATTTCAGTGCCTTAAAATGAACTCAGCTTTACGAACAGTCATTGTTATTGCAATGGATGTTTGTCAACAATCATTGTTATTGTAATGGATGTTCGCAAAGCTAAGGTCACTAAAAGATATTGCACTAACATCAAATTGGACCAGAGCAACACTGATTGGGTGGCATCTCTACTGGTGGCAGGATCCTGACTTCATAAAATAATACAGACTCTCCAGGAAACCCTCATAGTTACAAAGCAGTGAATTCGCATTTGGGTAAGTTTTGTACCTCGCAGGTGTTTTTCTTTTTTCAATTCCCTCCGAAATTCCCCGCCATGTTCGCCACGTTATTCATAGCCAAGGCTCTCTCGCTGTTTTCTTTTTTATTATTACTAAGCACCGCACTTCATCCGATGAAGATTCTTTGAGTTGCTGCCGTGCGATAACTACAGGAGGTTTACGCTGTCTTGGATACAGCATGTGTCTGTTTCCTTTTTAAGTTATTGCAGGAGAGAAAGAAGGGAGAAAAGGAACGAGAAACCGTCGGTACTGTAAATGGTGGAGCCAAAAGTGGCTTGCGACAATTTGAGCAAAGTTGTATTATTGCTACAAGATGACAATAATTGTAATTATTGTTGACGAGTTGATTTAAAATTTAAGGATTATTGAGTCCGGATCAGTCCGTTTTCCACGTCCAAAAACGAACTGTTTTTTGGGTCGAAGAAATACCCACCAAGTTCTGACAAGATTTTTATAAACAGGGTTCCCTTATGAAAATTGCCAAACATTTGTGACGGTATTTGCTTTGGGACAATGTGAAGAGCACAAATATATTTGTGGTTTTAAAGTTATTTTTATTTACAGTAAACTGGAATTGAAAGTTCTCAGTGAAATGTTTCCAGGGGTCACTTCCAACGTGACAGAACTTACCTGAAAAACATTGCCAGTCGATAAATTAGAAACATTTCACACTTCATTTCGGGAGACGTTTCAAACTTTTTCTATTTTTGTCAAAATACCAACAAAATATACTTGTAGAAATTACCTGGACAAAATTTGACATTTAATGTTCCACATATTTTACCGTCCTGTTTTCCAAACAAAGAAAGAAAACCTTTCTCCTTATTATTATTGCATTTGCAGCCACGGTTGAGTACGTGTTCGTGGAGCTGTTCGTTTATGAATGATGAAGGGGGTAACGACGATGGGTCCATAACCGTAACATGATACCTCACGCCCAACGGTCGCAGCGGAAGTGAGGTACCAAGGGCATATCCATAACGTTGAATTTAGGGCCAGACATTTTGGTGTCAGATCAAAAGGCATGTCCAACGGCACAACAATAGCTTAAAGACAACCGCTTAAGAACAGCTGCACAGCATTCAGTCAGTAAAACCTTCAACAAAATCTTATATTTTAGCGGACCTTTTGGCGACGTCGTTATGTCACTGAATTTTATACACCGTCCCTCCGCCTTCATTACGACCATATTCTTTTGATGTGCCAATATTCAGTACATCCGCATTATCATTGTCAGGCGGCCCACCTTCCCGTTGAAGGGCGCAAGCGTCTCCCCTATTTTATTTTTCTGTATATCAACATGGCTCTGCTAGAACCTCCCTCTGCGCCGGCGAAAATATCTAGAGGAAAGCAGTAGTGTGACATAGACAAACAAATACGACGCAGCCATGGAAACTATAAATATACCAGATGAGAGCATAAATGACCCAAGCGGTGCAAATTGGACTGGGAAACTCAACTGAAGAAGGAGTTATACAGGATACTTTGTGTGCCCATTGCCGACAAAATGGAGCTGAATTATTTGGTTAAAATGGATATATCATATCAAATCTTTCAGCACACTTTTGAAAGGGCTCCTGTGACCCTGAAAATATCTTCTTCTAAAATTTATGCGAGTGAGATATATTCTTCAGGAGAATTCTGAATACTGCATATATACCATCAATAATCCAGCAGAACAAATTGATAGTAACATATGAACTGGTGAGGGTCAAGCATAAATAGACGCAACGGAAATGCCATGCAATCACAACGGTAGAGATGGGGAGAAATATATGTAATGTTAATATCATTCATGCTTCCGAGAAAGGCGAATTAGAAACGCCAAAACCAAAGGATGTAGTAGAAATCCAGAAAACTAAAGTAAGAGGCCCGGGATTGTATTTTAAAATTGTTTTGATCTTATAGAAAACTTTACCAAGATATAGCTTCCACCCAGAACATCGATCGATAGTAGTGCTCCGAAAAATCGTAGTTTCTAATGTCAATTCAGTATCTCCTACTCGTAGTTGGAAATAGCTCACCGAAGTTTTTCTGCCCCAAAGTTTTGACAGAAACTTTCTGCCAAATATTTGGGGCACTTCAAGTGCCAACAAGACGTTTGCGGTTTATCTACGTAGAATCGAACAGAAATAAGAACTCTACCAAATCATCAGAAAAAATGAAGAGGCTCAACTACCGGAGAACTCGAAAGAAATTCTGGTCCGTTGTAGAAAATTTCAAGCTGGTGAAGTCTGCCATCTCCCGAAATTATGAGTCTATATACTTCAAGTCTTCTCAAACTGCAGTACCCCACCCAGCGTGCATGGGGGCGGGGTACAGGTGAATTAACGGGTTGACAGAGCTGAAAAAATGCTCGATGCGACGGTGAACTGTAACACAGTCTCGGAGGTGAGGGAGGAGGTTCAGACAATTCCCTGCTTCCACACAACCAGTGGTAGCTTTGGGTGGGCGCGCACGTGGAAAGTACTGTAGTACTGTCGTCGTCCCGCTCGTTCGTAGGTGCTTCTGGTGGTTGCTTTGCCTGGGTTCGTCAGGATTGAGGGGAAGCCTGGTGGTCGAGTTCTCAACGGTCCCGTTGGTTCTCAGTCGGCGCCGACGAGACCGTATTTATTAACTAAAAACTGGTGGTACTTACAGCCTGTACGGTTCTGAGACCCCTAGACCAAAGCCTGGTGTGTGAACACGACACGTGGTGGAAGAGAGAAAAATGGGGAAAACACCTGTCAAAAAGAGAGAAGACAGAGGGAAAAATGACATGTGGAAAAGGAGGACAGACGGATTTAAAAATGACTCAATTAGTGTGGGTATCCCTTAGTACTTGCTCCTGGCGAGGTACTACGTCGCTCCCCCCACTACTGTTTATGGAAAACGCAATGTGGTTTCATCTTGCTTCTACGACTAGCAAAACTCGTCGTTATTCCGTCGTAATTATTTCCCCGCCAATGTTGTCTAATCTCTACTCCGAGATTCGATACGGCCCCGAGCGGCTCGCGTGACACGGACAAAGGATGGGAAGGACGACCGAATTGAGGATGGTGAGGGTGAAAGATGATGAAGAGGAAGGCGCGGATGGTGATAAGGAAAAGGTGAGGACGATGATGATAAAGAGGAAGGTGATGATGACAATTTACAAGGGTGAAGGATGATGATGAAACAAGGATGAAGGATGATGATAATACAACGACGATGACGATATCAAAGATAAAGGACGATAGTATTACAATGATGATGATGACAATAATAAAGGATGGATGATGATGGAAATATAATGATGAAAACAAAATGACGACGATGATGATGATGATACCAACGATACGATGATTAAAGGTGATGATGATGAAGTTAATGATGAGCAGGATGATGATAGTACGACGAACAACGATAAGGAGAAAATGATACCAAGATCATGAAAAGGATATCAACACGGCCACTATAGCAGACGAGTAAAACGCATGACAATCAAGAATAATAGAAGATGATTCCTAACGGTAGGTACAATAAAAACAACACACACCTATAACCAGTGCAAGAAATATGAAATGATTTGTCATACCAGACAATAGCATACACATGAATAACTACAATTTAAAAGGAATGAAATCATGCAATTATCGCATATACAACAGGGAATAATTATACTGTATAATACTCAAGAACTCAAGAAACCAACACCTACCGGCGACATCCATCTCAAATTACAGTATAAACTGTACCAATGACATCAAAAACAACCACGTGTGATGACACGTGTGCACTTTATTGAATTTGAACTATTGCCGACTTAGCTATTATTATCGAATGGGGTTCTAATACACGTGTTGGATCCGCCAGATTATCCCCAACTTTTGATACTTATTTCTCTCCTGCTTGAACCTGTAACTATTAAAATTGAAAGGTAGACATTATCAAAGAAACAGAACAGCGCCAGCTCAAACAAACAGGAGGAATCGAAAGAAACTTTCGCAAAACAGGGAAGAGAAATCGGACCAAAGAAAGTTCTGGGAAGGCTTAATATCCGTTGCTGGAAGCGAGGAGACCACCACGTGTAATATCGTGCATCGGTCTCCGTTGATTGCCATCAGAGTCAACAAAGGCGAACACGACTTGGATCTGGAACCAGCCCGTAAAGCTATTTAGCCGTAGTAGGACTCTTAGACCAACCACCGTTCTCTAAACTGGGGAATTGAATAAAACATAAACTTTCATAACTGACACCTCTCCATACTTTCCTCAATAAATAAAACTTAACTTACATAACTGCCCCTCGGCTTAAGGCCCGTTTCGACAAATTTTCGCCCCTAGTTTTCGACCAATTTCATAACTGACGATGGTCGATCCAACTACGAACCCGGGCGGGACGACAAGGGATGGCCCCGTGGCCACCGCTCGCGGCAGCGCGGACTGAGGCGCGCGGCGAAGATTGTCGTGGACATGGCGGACGCTCGGTTGGTGATGATGTCGAAGAGGTCGACGTTGTGGAGTCGGCTACAGTGTCAGCCCGTGTTGATGGAGGTGGCCCGGAAATCGCTGTAAACGAGCGTGACATGCGCGGAGAAGAGGATTGCCCGTCCGTTGCGGGGGATGTGGTACTGTACGCAGATTAGGTACATCTCCGCGTACGGTTATCGGCGATACGTCCGGTGGACGTGGTAGGTCACCATCGGGGCCTCTCCACCGCGCTTTGGCGTTTTCAGCCGAAGCCCCACCTGTCGACCAACGAGTTAATGGAGCGGTTGACCCCCTTCGTCAACCGTGGGGGAAATATCAGCCCGCAGCATCACGAAATTTGCGAGCGGGCACCAGGAGGGGCGGCTGCACCGGTGCCTGCATCAAGAGACGGCCGTGCCGAGAGGCCGGTCGATGAACTATTAGGTATGGTCGACCGCATCTTGGCCTATAATGAGTGGCTCTCGACGAACAATCATCGGTTGCAGACTGAGATGCTGTCCCAGGTTCCCCCCGTCCTGGCGCCTGGCGGAGGAGGAATTAAGTGACTGCTCCTGGAATCGGCTGCGTGGTGCCATTACCGCAGGGACGCCGATTCGGGCAATTATACGGGGTTTGAAGAGGGGATGCGTGGCGGTATGCGTGGCACCGAAGGTGGACGTACCGGCGGGTACCGTCACGTTTATGTCGCCTCTTTGAGTTCCAGTGGTTATGATACTGCTCCGAAGCCGCGTAGTGGTTTCGATACCGCTGATGGCGCGGGTGTTTACGACTATCGTCAAGACAGTCATATGGAGTTCCTCTATCCTAGTCGGGGAGGAACTCCCAGTCGCTCCAGTTGAGGGAGGGGCCTGGTTGAGGAGAACATGTAGAAGTGTAAGTAGATTTGGAAGGCCGGTGTAGATCGAGGTAAAGAATTTTATTAATGCGTTTCATAGAGTTGTAGTTTCCATGTTTTTTATTTTTATCGCGACGCTGAAGTGAGTTTCCTCATCGGTCACGTGGAGGATTGGGAACTTGGATTTTTTACATGCCAGGTAGAGTACGTCAATAAAAATGCGTTCAATGAAGCGCGCGTTGTCTGAACCAAATGAGACTTTAAATCGTTAAGGCGCGTTCGTGATTCTTTGGAAAGGGTCACAACGCGCGGAAATATCCAATAAGATATTCAATGTCACCGGGTCACAGTCGCTGGGATGAGTGCGTTTCAGAAGGCTGAACAATTTGGTGGGGCTCGGGTGAAAGAAATGGCGATGCATCCGATGGAGTTCTTGACGGTTGAAGTTGATTGTGTAAGATGGTTGGGGTTGCATTATAGTGTTAAGATGAGTGGATTTGCTTCAAAAGAGTGGTAAGTACTATTCTTCAAGGTAATAAGTTTCTTCACAAATATCAACTTGACGACGCTTCGCTAGTCGGTTGTGGACGTCAAAGATCATCAGGTGGTGATAGTCCAGGATATATAAACCTATGAGCATAGGGATGTCAATGTCCACCACATTCAGGTTAACTAATATGTCGTCCAAGTGTTGCAGAGTTGGTAGTACGAATGATATAGTACCAAGTGATTTATGGGTCGTAAATCAGAAGCGGAACGAGAAGTGCTTCTTATTATGAATGTTGAAGTGGTAGTTTATTTTGTTGAAAGAAGGTTTGAAAATTACCGATCTTGGCGCGCCAGAGTCGACGCAGAAGGCTGGTACGTTTTGCGGCGTGACGTGGGAAGTTGATCTGAAGATGTCGATATTATCGCAGTTGATGATGTTCGCTGAATAATTGATGATGAGGTGGTGAAAAAGGGCTTGTATGCATTTGAGTCGCAGATCGAAGGTAGAGATTGGTTGGATGAAGCGAGTATGGTTTGAGTGATGTGGGATTGGATGATATTTTTGTCAGTTAGTCCGTCAAGGGAAGCATCTCCTATGTAATTCGGTTCCATGATAGTTGATAATTCATCTAAGAAGGATGCTGCGTCGCTTTGGTAGCTTAGATAATGAATATCCTCAAGTTCATAATTGTACCGTCGATCGAATTCACAGTTGTGCGCCGTTTCCAACTCATTACCGCCGGTGATGTCTGCGAGGATAAATGTAGAACTTTCGCCGCTATAAAGACGATTAGTGACGTATGTTTTCATTGCGCCCAGAGAGCAGCGGTGGGAGGGAGACCAGGGCGTGGATCCACATCGGTAACATCGAGGTAGCCCATATTGCCTATGGTTGGGTTTCTTATGTTGAAAAGTCGGTTGCCTAATTGGGTTCCTGTTGAAGGGTGGTCGTTGTTGGTTTATAAAGGTGTTACTTTGATTGGAGTTATTGAAACGGTTGAAGCGTCGGCTACCAAAACGCTTTCGAGGCTGGATAGAATATTGGCCATAAAGCGTCAGGTTTGGTGAGTCATTCATTTTTTCCATGGTACCTTTCGTTTCTTATTCCAAGGTGATACTGTATGCCAACGCCGTTTTGAAAGATTGAAAGTTGTGGTTTCCTCATAACTCAATTGAGCGAGTATGATTCACCCATGAGAAAGATGCCACCGCAGAGCTGAGTGTCTTGAGCTTGTAGGTTTTGTTCCGGAATAGAGGAAGACATTGAGGGTTGAGTCTGTTGATGTAAGCACAGAACTTTGATAGGCCTATTACTGGGTCCATAATCTAGTTCTTTGACATAAAGGTAAGGAGATTAAGGTTATCAAGGCGTGATTGGGCTTCTTTCTGCCTGTCCATGGAGTCCAATTTGAGCCTCATTAAGGAAACGATGTATTCGAAAGTTGCGGTTGGAGTACGATGGTTTAGGAAGTGTGTACGAGCTGATTGTTTAAGGATGTTGCTGGAGAACAGGGCCTTTTCAACATTATTAAGTTCCAGTTGCTCGGTGTAACAGTCGTAGTAACGAAGCGTGTTCGTGACGCCCTCGTCTAATTCGCTTGAAAAATGCTTGTCTTTAACATGTGAAGAAATTGATTGTGCGATTTGACCAGGATTGTAGAAGTTAGACCCTGGATGTTGATGTTCATTATTTTGTTGTGATCGGTGCTGGAAAATTGGCGGCGGGTTTTCCGGTTCTTCATCGTGATTTGTGTTTTTGCCTCTTAGTACGGGGGGATGATGAGGGACGGGAGGAGTTTGAGAGGTGGATCTTCGGAGGTTTGAGTTTTTCGTGTTGTTAATGTTGCGGGTGAGGGTTGCGGGGAATTAGGGTCAATCAAGTTGGCTTCCGAATTAGACGGTAATGTTGTACGTGGGGATGGGGTGTGTATAGGTGAGGTCGGATAGAAGATGAGGGCTTGCCGTTGATGGTAGATTGAAATGATTTTGAAGAGGAAATCGTTACTACGCTTTGTAATGCAAGCGAACCAAAGGTGACATAGAAGTTTGGTATTTTCAGCATCTGGAGGTTCTAATTCCAGTGCAGGTAGGGCAAGGAAGAGGGTGTTGGGCATACTGTATTGGTCAGCAATGTCACGCAGGAGTTCGACTGGTGTTAAAGGCATGTTCCAGTATTCCTCGCTAAATAGAGAGTCCGATTGAGGGAGTGCGTTGATTAGTTCGTCAAGTAGTCCTGGTATATTAGGAGGTAGCGGGTCAGTGCTAACCTCAGCCATCGAGTACTAGAGGAGAAATTCCTTGCCGATATAAAGGAGAATAATTGCCAGTTCAGATGTCAGGCGGGGTGAAGTGCAGCGGCGTAGGTAGCGTTTGTAGCGCGATATTTGTTGAGGGGAGAAGATTTCCGGTTGATCAGCTGAAGATTGAGATGGTTGTCTTGGTGTTGTAGGTGTGTCTCGGGAACGATTTAGTTGAGGTCGACGTCTCAGTTGTATTTCGTTCTCGGCCATAGTTGTTCGTTATTGTTGATGGGTATGCCTTTTTTTGGTGTTTTTTGGGAGGGTTTTAGTGTAGTATCTAGTTAAACTTATCTCGCTTTTTTCGTTGATTTTTATATGTTTTTTTGGTTTTGTTTTTTTGAAGTAGGGTGGATAATTTACACGTTGAGGTGCTTTTCTTTTGGACACAAATCCGGATTGTCGAAGTGTATGTAGAACAGTATACCGGCATGGACGAAAATGATAGCAATTGACACTTGGGGTAGGTCTTAAGTCACGTGTAAGAAGAGAGTGTGGAGGATCGGGTAGGTGTACGTCAGGTTGACGTGGTGATGGGGTAGTCTGCTACACCTGATGTTTGTTGCATGTCTGGTGAAGTAGAAGCGTAACGGGGAAAGGATGAGGACGTTAACTGGTGGCGGTCTCGTCGTACGAATGAGTGTACTAGGTGACTAAGGTGACAACACCTTGCTGGGAACTATTTTATTAGTAATAATAATAGTAAAAAAGTAATTGGGAAAAAAGGGAGAGAAGTAGAAGGGAAAGACAGGAATAGGATTCTTGTATGGAGAAGAATCCCACTCACGAATCAGAGACAGTAGCTATCAGCTGAAGGTGGAGTAGCTTGAAGTTGGAAGTCGAGTTGTGTAGGGTACGAGTGTCGTGGATAGCACCCACGTATTGAGGTTGGTTTCTAGGCTACTTCTTTCCAAGTTTTGGTTAATGTATAGTGAGATGGAGCCTAGAAATCGTGAGTAGGTAGTGTGGGTACGATAGTCAACTGTATGTAGTTAGACAGAACCTAACCGAATAATGCTTGTAGCCCTATTTTTCCTGCTGATCTGAGTCCGACCCCCAGCCTTCGCCTTTCTTTTTTCGTCTACGGGTAGGCGGGATCGTATGGAAGGGGATGGTGTAGCAAGAAGGAGAGGGGAGGGCGAGCAGGAACGCCCGCCAAGACGGTGGACGTTGGTAGACCCAGTCCGCTAATAGTGTAGACGGCGGACTGGAAAGTACGCCAATAACCGGAGAATTCGGACATGAAGTCCGCCAATAATTAGAGACGGCGGACTGTAATGTCCGCCAATAAGCACAGAAGGCGGACATGCAGTCCGCCAATAAATTGAGAGGGCGAAATGGAAAGTCCGCCCATAAGTGTAGAAGGCGGACTGGGAGGTTAGTGAATAATTGTAGAACGCGGATGGGAAGTCCGCCATTAAGTGACAAAAGCCGGACGGGAAAGCCTGCCAGTGATTGTAGAAGGCGGACTTTACTTTAGTGCAAAGTATGGCAATAATTTGAGACGGCGGACTGGCAGGCCACCAATCATTGTAGAAGGCGGACTGGAAAGTCCGCCAGTAATTGTAAAAGGCGGACATGCAGTCCACCAGTAATTGTAAAATGCAGACAGGTAGTCCGCCCATAGTTGTAGAAGGCGGACAAGATGTCTGCCAATATTTTGAGACGGCGGACTGGGAAGTCCGCCAGAATTTCTAGACGGCGGTGTTTAGCTACTTGAAGGTTACTTGGTGTAACTCTAATTTGTTTATTTATTACCTGGTCCAACTGACCACTTTTCTGCTATATCCCCTTCTTCCTCCCCTTTTGTGATTGCCTGTCCCGCCTCGTTACTCTCCTCCCTTTTGCGGATTCCCATTTCTTGTTTTTCCATCCTGGATTAGTGGCTGTCGATTCGACTCCCGAATCGATAAAGGCCCGAGCAGTTCGTGTGAAATTTATGATGAATGATGATGATGTGATGAAGGATATGATGATGATGGAAATAAAGGATACGATGATGATAGAAATGAAGGATACGATGATGATGGTAAATAAAGGATATGATGATGATGTGACGAAAGAAGAATATGACGAAGACGATAAAAGAAGAATACGATGATGAAGATGTGATAAAAGAAGAACATGAAGACGACGATAAAAGAACAATACGATGATGATGACAAAAGAAGAATATGACGACGAAGATAAAAGAAAAATATAAAGAGGATGATAATAACAGTGTCACATGATAACGATGAGGCTAAAGATGAGAAGCGGAAGACTCCATGGTAAATACCGGTTGACGGCGTCTACAAAAGCACTCGACAACGCGCGAGAGAAGGGATGGATAACGCGCAAAAGAAGAAGGAAACAGATGCATGCCAGTCTGGAGAAGAACCAAAAGTTACCACGAAAGGAAGAAATCAAAAACCATATAAGGGACAAATCATAGGTCGACAACCCAGGACAGCATGCGTGTAAGAAACAAGCCAGAGGAAACACAGCGGTAACATATAACATAGACGGGATGACTACAGTAGGGCAGTGTTTTCCACATGCAGTAATAGAGCACAAAAGAATGAGCGACAACATATTGTACGGGTCGGGAGACAATCAACACTCAGGATGAGAAGGCACTATACAGCGTTACACTGTATGGATCCCATACTGTACTAATCTTTGTACGACATCACATTAACACGTATGATAGCAAGTGTGACTGTCTTACTTAATCCGAATTGTTTAATTTGCTATTACCACTCATAATTCTGCTATCGGCAGAAGCAGATGCACGTGGAATTATCATACAGCCAGACCATGACATTGATATAAATGTCTTTCATCGATAGATTTACAAAAGAATAATGAAAGTAGACATATTATAAACGGAAGACAACCATCAAACAACGAACGCGTCGAAAGATAACTTCAAATCGGAGAGGGGAAACCTAAACCAAAAAAGCTTCGAGTTGGTTAATCCCAGCGTCGAAAGAAAAAGTGATCCCTTCATACGACTAATCACCGTCTGAATATCGCTTTCAGCTGCGACTCCAGAGCTGATACAGAATACCACAAGGTATTCCAGACCCAATCCGCGAATCTGTTTAATAGCGGCAGGATAAAGGGTTGAGGCTACATCTTCGGATGACGGCCAGTATAACCCTTCCTTTATTTGATTTACTCACCAGATTTAATAAACTGAACAATCAATACATACCAATAACATTGTGAATTTCTCTTCGACCGCGGCCTATTCAACAGTGGCCTCTTAAATCGATAGTCCGTCCTTGTCGATGAGTATCCGACTATTATCCTCTTCTCTCCCGTGTACCTTTTGCTGCACGAAGTATGAGCGTTACGAGACTATGGCATGGTTGAAATTGTGCCACTTTCGATCCTAATTCGCGATCGGGTCACAAAGTTTCGCGAAGTACGCTGACGTGTCTGCGATCGTGTCACGGTAGGATTTATCTCAACATGTACTGCAGTGGGCGTCGTTACCGGATTTCAACCTTCGGGAGCCAGCATTTTGTCAAGTTGACTTTGGTTCTGGGGTTTTGATAATTAGTTACTTTCTTTATTTCTCCCATCACCCGACCGTGGTTGCCCACTAGGTACATATCAGCGCAAGTGTTCTGGAAAGAATGTCAGTCAGACCTGTATATTATCTTATCGAGGTAGGGGGTTTTCACCATTTGTAAAATAGTGTCTCCTCAGATGTTCTTCTAATGTCTAGTCTGTGTTCACTTTACGTGTGTCATATCTTATTATCCTCCCACTCTATACTGTAGTGGCCTGATGTCCTTTCAATGACCTCCTTTATCATCGTATGGTTTCTTTACCTCTTTATTATCATATGGTTTCTTTCCTCCTTTATTATTTCTTTCGTATTTCATTATTCCTTTCCATCAAAACATGTTCCATCTCTTCTATTCCGTTCTTATTCGATGCGCAAAGTTGAAAGTTGAAATAATCAACAGGCGGGCTCAAAGCACTTCAGGTATTGTAGAAGGCGGAATCGAAGTACGCCAAGAACGGTGGATTGGAAGTCCGCCAAACATTTGACGCGGCGGACCCCAAGTCCGCCAAGAAGTGAAAAGGGCGGACTGGAAGTCCACCTACTTTTAATTCGGCAACTTTTTGAGTATAGATGAACTAGATGATGACGATAAATTAGTGATGGAAAAGGACAGGAATGGAGATGGTAATGGGGTAGGGGGACAAGAAGCAATAAAGGGACGTTGCGGAAAAGAGGAACAAAGGGGTTTATTAAGATGGAGTATGTGGAGGTTAGGAACAGGAAAAATATGGGATGTGGGATTTATCAAAAACATAAGAAACGAAACAGCATGTGGTATGGGATGTGATATGAAGATTAATATCGAATCAAGAACGATAATATTCAAAGCATGCATCAAGTGTGATAAGAGGATACTAAAGACATTAAGAAAGGAAAATAACAACAAAGATGCGTGTGTGATTAGTATATTCATAATAAAATAATATGAGAAGATAAATTAGACATCAGGAAGTTGGAATGATCAAACACGGTATTTCCTAAAAATACACGTGTGAAGAACTTTGAAAGCGAAACCAAAAAGGTATAAAACACTTGAACCTGGAAGTGATTGGAAGAAAGAGAGAAATGGTTTACCGATAAATTGAATAACACCACAACCCCAAAGTCTACGACTTAGCACCGAGTTCCCCAGCAGGAGGTCATCTGACAACGACGTCACCACATACGAGTAAGAGGAAAATCTTGACACAATACAAAGCGATTGGACGCTAGCACATTCCGCAGCAACCTACCGCTCGACCGCGAAACCAGGGTTATTTAGTAACCTCATATAGAGGCTTATTAGCCTGGAATTCCGCGAAGCGTCTACGAAAGCAGACGAAGGAAGGGGCTACTGAAGGGCGTCCACGACTACTACCAAGAATATTAAATATTGCAGAAAGCGAAAAGATCAACAAAGGAAGGACACGGCGAGAGAGAAACAACAACGAGATTGTAACCGGAGGAGGAGAAGGGAGAGAAAAGAAACACCAAGGAGCGGGAGAACAGGAGGAAAGAACCACATGAAGGGAATTTTAGGTTACTAAATAAAGGAAGGTAAGCCAAGATCCAGATCGGAAGGATAAAAGGGAACAGCCACAGAAAAAGCTTGTAGAAACCACTCAAAGTTCGAACGAGAAAAGTATAGCCCTCAACACCTAGAAGTTGAGGAGGTGGAACCGAAGCCCGCCAAGTAGTAGAGAAAGCAGACCGGAAAGCCACAGAAAAATTGAGACGACGGGCGCGAAGTCCGCGCAGAAATGGAGAAGGTGGACTGGAAGTCCGCTTAGAATTATAGAAGAGGTACTTGCAGTCCGACAAAAAGCTGGGTGTGTGGGTAGCCATTGGTCAGGACACGTGTAATCTCGGGGTGCATTATGATCGGCTATACACAACGTTAGACAAGAATGCGGTGGGTAAAAGTGCCGTCGATGCGCGGGGATAGAGGATAGGGGGTGTACCATTACCGGTAGTGGAGGAGGTGCTGGCGGTCTATGAAATAGTGGTGTTTCCACGGTGAGAATTGCAGGGATCGCCGATGGTTAAGGATTTTGCGGGTAATTTGGCCCAGAGTCTGGCTTCAAAGGGCGCCAATTTGGGCGTGGTCTGTACCGACTGAAAATTCATCAACGCCATTCGTTCGCCACGTACTCTTTGCGCGTGTTACAACTCGCACCTAGCGGTTTGCAGTCGTTGGCCTCAGAAACGTGCGCTCGTTATGCGCGCTATTCTACGAGGTGTGTGAACCTATGCGATATGTCATCATGCCTCCGTTCGCGCCTGACTGCTCTTCCAATTCCGTCTACCCTGCCCGCCATCGTGTGCTTGTGAGCGCGTGATTCCTCAGTGGTTTACTTATTTATTCCATCATGGCGCATCTCTGTGCGCACGATTTCTCGTGCGGTTGGAGCCTATGAAATATGCCATCCCGCCTCCGTTGTTAACGGTTTTGCTTGGTGATTGCGCTCCTCTTTGCGCGCGATTAATTCTTTCTGGACAGGCCCGTGTGCGTGCGGCTGATACTTATGCGGGCTCTCCGTGTTGGGTATATTGCGTTCCTTGACGTTGCGGGCCTGGCTGATCGCGATTCTTTCGTCAAACTCACACGCGTGCACGTGTTTCTCGCCCTCTGAGAATTGTGCTGCGTGCTGGTATGCGCGTGTTGCCCAAGTTTTGTCATCCGTTTCACGCTATCTTGTAGGTATGGGG
>JAULBU010033242.1:0-16047 GCA_032358235.1 Odonthalia washingtoniensis
CAAATCGTTCGCAGAATGGACACCCTTGACAGACTGTCGAACGAGTGCAAGTGAAGCCTGGGCGCTCAGTTTGGTGTTTCCTTTGTTCTTTTTGCGTTTCCCGTAGTTCTGGGGGTCAAGGAGGTAGCGTCTGACGGCATCATGATGACTACCAATCAACCGGGCGATCTCCCAACGCTTCTTACCGTACTTGTGATAAGCATCGATCTGACCACGCTCATACTCGGTCAAAAAGCAACCGTGAGGCATCGTTGGAATCGCAATGTCGTGGGTGTCTGTTGGATCGGGCGCCTTGGAGATGAGAGTCGATGTACTTCGAGTTATATGACCATTTACACTACTTGCTGTATAGGAATTTCATCCCTCGGGTTAACAGATTTCGAAAAAATAATCAAAAAATTAAAATGAATGCCTGTGCTTTTGACCGTTACTCAGGGACTGTGAATGGAGCTCATTGGCGGATTTTCACGTTAAATGCATTTTTAATTCAAAAAATATTTTAGAAACACTTACATGCGTATAGGCATTTCGCGCACTATTCTGTGGAGTTGACAGTAGTTTGCAATAGTTGCCCGGGGCAACTTACTCTTTCCAGTACTGTAAGCATATTCTGGGTAGCATTTTTGACATCGATGACTCTCAAAAATTACCAGATTCCCTTATTTTTTGTCATAATGATGGAACGGAATGAATAGTGTGTAAGTTTTACTGTAATGTTTTGAACGATTATTAAACTACCTCCATTTTGTATACGTTAAAAATACGTTTTGAACGTTCTATTTAAAACTAAGGGTTTTTTGAACGTTTCCATATTTGTGATGCAATATAGTAATCAAACCGGATAATGTGAACACTGTACGTGTTGATCAAAGATGATCAGATTTATCGTTTCCAAAGGTACTGTATCCACGGTGGATATGCACATAAATCAAGTCGGAGAGATTTCAGGAATCCGTAGCCAACAGAAAGGGATCATATTTTTATCATCATTTTGGTAAATAATATTTGAGTCCATATTACTTTATCTGAGAGCCCATAGCACAACATGCATGTTTGGGCTGTTCTAAACACGTTTTGATGATTGTGTCAAAAGTGGGAAGAGGAGGGCCTGTAACCAGCATTTCAGTACTGTCTGATTAGACACTGGGGCCAGGCCCCCACGTGTCAAAATAGACCAAAAGTTCAAAATATGACGCCGCCGAGAATTCAACTCGGATTGGCACAAAGACCGCGATCTGAGCCCGCAGGACCACAATCAGCGCCACAAGAGTTTCGCACGGAAGTCTATTTATACCATGTGTAACTTACAGTAATTATACTGTCAGCTCGCGCCGACAAAAAGTGTGGTAGGTACACCACCATACACACCTAACAGGTTATGGGCCTAGGTCACTACCACTGCGGTCGTGGGTTCGACTTCTGCTGATATCTCCACCTCAGTTTCTCCGTCCACTCCTCACACGTTTTTACTACACTCAGCTGTATTAGGTACACCACCATACACACCGGACATGTGAGGTTCATTAAAGTTTATGACTGCTCGTTTCCGCCCAGCAAGGGAAATTGAAAAATCTAAAGAAAGAACTTTCAAAAGTTAGAAATCTTCACCCGGTGTAGATACTATAGTGTGAAGATTGAACTGGCGGATGAGGGTGGCCCCATCCGCCCTTTCAACCTCCTCCAGGTTGTCGTGCACAACAAGTTAATGGGAAAGACAGGTACAACGAGTACGAATTTCTGTACGGACAGTTCGTATGGAGTATGACTTTACGTGTACCGTGGGAGGGAAAGGTGAAAGTTACTGTACTGGTCCGACGAACATGACGTTATCCCACTAGTTGGCGAGGCTTACGGTCGGACAAAGACTAAGACCGCCCGTCACAGTCGATTTGAAGAAACTAAGACCGACCGTCACGGACGGACGAAGAGACTAAAATAGACCGTCAAATATGAGCAATTGTTTGAGACCGTAGATGTATTTTGTGTAAAAACATTCGTATCACCTCAATTTGAATACAACACTAGACTTGTCATACAGCCGCGTGTATACAGATTAATTATTTAAAATAATTTAAAATAATAATTCGGAAAGTCAGACAAAGTCGGACAACAGACACACAGGAAGAAAGTAATTAAGTTACTTTCAAGTTCAAGGAAAGTATTTATAAGGAAAGTATTTCTGGAAGCGACATTTCAATTTGATTTTCTATTTTTTGGATCAAAATCCATCTTTACACTTGTTCGTAATTGTAATCGAAGGATAACAATTTTTAAACATAATTTTCGGACTCCCTTTTTTTAACAGGTCTTTTATGAAATAACCCTATGACCGATTTCCCCCTACCCTGTTTCACGGTATTTTAATGGCACTGTCGATTCAAAAACGGAAAAGTGGACGTAAAAGAGGGGATGAAATTATCGGGAAAAGTTGTGTCTTCCTTTGGTGGGACGTTGGGAACATGGTGTGAGGTCGGCGTATATAGTATCAAAGTGGTCGAAGTGTATAGAATGATTTTAAATGCTCAAAAGAAAAGAGCAAGCATTTTAAACGTTTTTTTAACATTTAAAATGCTTAAAACTAGCTTTTTATAATTTTCGTATCAAAACATGGTTGGGTTAATATACTGTTTTAATCGTTAATATCCAAAACCAGCAAAAGACCGTTTACAGTGTAAACGGTCTTTTGTCCTTTTTGGATACTGTAAACAGTCTTTTATTTACTTGGCAATGACGAACAAAGTGAAGGGTATTACTAATTATCGTATGAATGGTGATATTTTGATCTAGTTTTAAATGTAGGTACTTTTGAGCAACAGTTTAAACGCATTTTAAACGATTTATTTTAAAGTACCCTATTTTTCAGCAATCGTATATCGAAGTGGCTCCTGTTAGGGACTTGTTTGTGACGGGGAAAAGTTAGAAAGTGAAGCAAGAGGTAAATTTGTTCGTGCACGAGCTAGTAAAAATATGCCACGTAAATCAGAGCATGTAACAGTAATTGTAGTGTAATTGTATTTTTTTCAGGTGTAGCCGAATTGTAGGAAATCGGTACTGCATTGCGAAAGCGTACACAATTGTGGACGAAAAAAGTATGACAATGCTGTAACGAATTTGATAGACGATTTGTGCATGAAAAATTCAAATGTTCGGTTGCATTAGTACCGGTATCTGCCCTGTGTAAGGGAAGTGACTGAACCTTGCTGTATGAAAGCGGTTGTGTGTGTAAAGTCGGGCATGAGGAAGCATGAAACTGGCATTGGTGCCAATTTCAAACTAGTACAAGTCTAGGTTAGATGACAACACTAATGGTGAAAATTTGCACCAGCGTTGGAGACCGACAAAGTAAAATCACGAAAAACGTGTTATGAATGAAAAAACTGTGCGTATCAGGAATGTGACATATCTACGTGAAAGATGGGGGCAATGATGGACGTAGTTTATGGGGTTGATGAGGACCAATTCGATTGTGACAGTGTTCATTAGGAAATATCCCTACGAACATAATACAGCATGCAGTATTATGCCACCATTGGAACGAGTAGGGGACATGAAGGAAAATTGGAAAGAATAAGCTGACCATGTTCTCTGTATTATTAGTTATAGAAAGACTTCAGGAATGGAACGTTCAACCAAAGGCATAATTAGAAGGTTCGACATGTTGTTGTCTCGAAACGACGAGAATTAATTCAATTTTTTGATTGAAACGTTCGAAAAGTCCCCCAATGCTCATGTGTTTTAACGGTGTTGTATGGGAAAGTTCATGGTTTAGCAGTTATGTTAAATTACTCTATCCACAATCTTCCACAGACGAAAATTTGTAACTTTGTATGCCTCGAAATATTCAGCATACTAACCTTTTTATATATTGTTATTTTTGTAAAATTGTCTCTAACCGCTTGTATAAACCATATTGTTTTCTGTGTTGTATATCGCTGCGTTCATGGATGGAACAAACCAGGTTGTACTATGGGAGCTACAACAGCGGCAAAACGCGCTGTACAACTTGAAAGAAATGGCAAAAGAGTCCAGATATTTCTTACGAAAACTGCCAAATGATCTATGTTTGGATGAGGATGAGTCTCCTTTAATTTCAGAAGTGGATACGAGCGCAATAAGACTTATGAAAGAGTTACTAACCACATTATGTGATTTGATTGTTCTTGGTAGTAATGGGGAGTTACGCGATATGGTTATTAGTCATTGTTCTTCGAAAATAAAATTCCTGGACATGGTTATTAATCTATTTAAAAGTAGCAAGAAAGGATCGAATGAAAATCGTACAATAAGCGCGGTACTCACTTCCTCTGTGTCATGCCGTGGGATGTCGAAACTACTCACAGATGAAGACGAAGGTGAAATCATGTAATTATGTCATAGCGATAAAGAGGGTCATGAGAGAGACGAAACTGGGGACAAAATTGTCGTTCTTCCATCAAAAAACGAAGGAAGATGAATGGGTACATTTCCGAACTTTATACTAAAGGACGGAATTATAGGATTGTAATTGAGAATCGTGGTGTCGTACCGTGTAAAACATTTAGTCGTTCACTAGTTGGTGATGATGGTGTTATATATGCCATACAATTTGTGTTTAGACCAGAGCTTGTGCAATTGTTGGTATGGGGAACGAAATTGGTGCATTGAAATGGCAGGTGGAAACGATATACAGCAATTGAAAGGAAAATAAGTTTGGAATAATTGTGGAGTAATTATGATAATGACAAAAAATTAATCTGGATTCTATAAAACTTCTTGGTCGTATTATATTCCTGAGAATAGTGAGAGGCTTTACAAAAAGACAGAAAAGTATAAAGGCAAGTATAGATTATGTGTTATCTGGGTTGGTGTATGGCGACATGGAAGTAGTATGGAGAATAATCCAGAAAGAAAGTGATGATCCTTTAGTTGTCAGGGAATTATTGACGAAATCCGTTTCCATTCTAAATTTATTGAAGTTTTCATATCCTTCTCACATTATGTGTGATGACCATCCTGTGCATAATGTTAATCACCTATATAGTACAGTTGGAAGGAGTACAACAAATAGGGATGGATTAGAAACAAATTTACTGGGAAGAGGTAAGTGCGAAGACTGTTTCAAACCATTGAAGTTTATTGAGCATGTTAGAATTTTATGTTCAGAATTAACAGAACCAATATCAGAAGCATTAAACGAAGTGGGAAGAAAGATTGTCGCATACAACGGACATCAGCATCGTGCAAAAGTGCAGGATAGTCGAATCAAAGAAATTTACGAAATTGTAGGACAAGTGAAACCGGGAAATTCAGGTATGTTGATCGTGGAATACAAGATGATATTTGAACTTTTGAGGTTCAGGGAAACGTCTACTGAATTTTAGAGGAAGCGTGGATTGTAGTAGCATGGATCAGATCTGTTCTACGTAGGAGATGATGATGAGAATGAACAAAACAGTGATGAAGATGTTGATTTTAGTACACTGTTCTTAGATCATATTATTGAAAATGACGTGACTCAGGACTATTTAGCTGTACTACGTATTTTAGATGCTATACCGAGAAGGTTTAAGAAAAAACAACCGAATCTGACTGAAATTTGGGTTATGTCTGAGAACTCCAAATGTTATCAAAATAACGTGCTACCTGTTGTATCTGTTTTTCGCGGCGTACCACGGTATTGAGTTGAAAAGTATAGTACATCCCGAAACTGCATGCGAGAAAAGCATTGTGGATGCCCATTTTGCAATTGCCATGAGGCAGCTGCATCGGTATGTGCGGGAGACCGAAACGAATGTCACCACGCCAGTGCATGTGGTTGAGGGGTTGAAATATGAGGGTGGTGTAGGAAATTCAGCAGTATCGTTGCTACAAATAAATATAAAATGCAAAGGAATGTTAGAAATTGAGGAAGAAATTTTAGCGAAAAAGGTGGGAGAGTTGCAACGAATAGGTGAAGTAGTAATGTTTTGTAAAATTAGAAACGGAGAGGTAGTTGCGAAAGTGTTTCCTTGTTAATGGGGGCCTTAAAAGGAATATAAATTCACAAAATACGGAAGTATGCTGATTAAAAACAAAAATGCAAGTAGTTATTGCTAAAATAATGAAAACGATAGTGATGAAGATATAGACAAGGAAGATAACTGTAATACGGACATTTTTCCATGTCTAGAAGAAGACAGCACATACACGCACAGTGTACTATTACCACATGAAGTCCCTGTTGATTACAAAAGAGTAATATCAAGTATAGTTGTATGCAGCTGAAACGGAGTGTCTCAACTCAAACGTCCCCGTTCCATCAAAGCATCCATGGCCGTTATTGATGCGGTTGCCGAGTTAGATGAGGATGAGGATGAGCGTGAGAATGGAGCTGGGTTGGAGTTGTATGGGATAATACTGTAATGTAGGAAGTGTAGGAGCCTGTATAGAACGCAGGGATCATTTGACAGTCATAGAGAACGGTGTGACGGTGTGTCAGTAGTTGAAAATCCCATCTTTTTCTTTATCAGGACAGCTTGAACAGTGCTTCAATTTGTGGCGAATCCCACGGGCCTTGTGAGGTTCCCAAAGGCATACGGACCCCTTGGTATCTGCTGAAGAATGTGAATGTTCACTCCTACCGCCATGACTTCTGTTCAACCTTTTGTTGTTGTTATCTTTGACAGGTGTGTGGGTGATGAAACGGTGTCATCGTTGAGGGATCAAAAGTCAAGTAAGACGAAGGCGTTAGAAAGAGTCTTCGCGCGAAGGATTAACTGCTTAAAATCCTTCCTTAATTCGCGAGGAGAAAACTACAGGTCCCTTCCCAGTCTGATTCGTATTTTTGTTCGCTGTATGGATTAAAACACGTGTTGTACAGCCACCTTTTGGTTGTCCTCAAAGGGCCAAGCTAAACCATTTTGGTGCAACAATGTGTGATAATCCACGAAGAGAATTTTTATACTTGAGATTGCATCTTTGTTGCACATATCCATCTTTAAGTTCTTCCTGACAATTTTATTCGACGAGGAAACTGTAACTGCGGTACGGGATTCGTCAAATTTTTTTCAGTTAGTTTCGTAGGGCGTCTTCAGTGAGATAATCGTAATCCGTTACACCTTCAATAATTACAAGGGAAACTGTAGATTTCAGCAAGTCAATATCCACGCAATATTTTAACTTCACTGGGGATGTCGCCTCCGTCTTGATACAGTCCCTGTTTGTCGGGCCCGAGCCTTTACCTCTTTTTCGTACTGGTCGTAGAGGTTCAGGAACCGTCGGATGGATTCTGGATCCGCACGGTTCAATTTTGGGTGGCTTACGGTAGAGGAAACATGCCCTGAATGACGCGTCGTTACTGGAGCGTCCATGTTCGAGAGCTTGATACAGGTTGAATAAGAGAGGGAAGAGAGGGATGAAATAAACGATAGGCAATATTAGAGTTGGGTGTACAGTGATCACTGTAGCTCACTCAGAGCTGCTGCTGTGAGTACGAGTGGATAGGTGATGAAAAGATGATGGAGTGGTTTTTTATTTCATGATGTATCATGCATAGAATCCCTTATATAGGGGAAAGATTGAATCAATTTTAGCACCGTGAGGGTTGAACAGTGATTTAACCTGAAAAGGAGTTTAACCAAATTGTACAATCAACTTGTTCAATTAAAATTCATCTATACATTTGATCGACGTTTACAGTCTATATCAATCAAGTTGTTCATGCACTGCATACCAGGAGTCAGATCCTCATTCGCTGTCTGGAACTTGGACTCAGTAGCGCTAGCATGGCGTGTTCAAATTGGTAGCGTGAAGGAAGGAATTACCAAGTCTGAAAAGGATTGAATGTGGAAAGACAGTAATCGAAAAGTATGGGAATGATGAGTGTGTGTGCGAAAAGAATGTTTTGGTGAGTGTTGCAGACCAGGGACGGCTTTAAGGCTTTGCTGTGAAAACTAACCGTTCTTTTCACGTTTTAAATTTTGTCATTAATGAGGAACGGCTCATTGATTGAAAAAGTGTATTTTCCATCAATATGATATTGTTTCCATTCCATGTAGACCTTCTTTAAAATGGGAGTTGTCCACCAAAAATGTGTAAAAATATAACATAGTTTTAAACGTTATTTGTGCATAGTCCGAAAATTATGGAAAGGAATACTATACATACAATGTACTATACAATTTATAGTATGTATTTTCATAATTTCTTCACATTTCGGTTACGTTGACACACATTCCGAAAATTAAAATTATTTTCATGATTTCTTAACAGTCGGATCCCGTGTGGACGCACAGTTTGAAATTTATTTTCATAATTAAATTATGAAAACAATTTTCAGACTGACTGGTGCAGCCAGAATCGGAGCAAAACATGTCAATTGCAGAAATTCCTGCAATTGAAATTTACATTTCTGTTGCGTCGAACACACATTCCGAAAATTAAAATTATTTTCATGATTTCTTCATGGTCCGATCCCGTCTGCACGCGCATATTGATTCAATTGCAATATTAATATTAATATCAATATCAATTTCAATTTCAATTTCAATTTCAATTTCAATTTCAATTTCAATTTCAATTTCAATATCAATATCACTATCAATTTATTCATATAATCATATTGATATTGAAATTTCAATTACAGAAATCAATAAGAAATCAATAAGAAATTGCAGATGGAATTTAAATATTGATATTGATACTGATATTGATATTGATATTTCAATTGCAGAAATTAATAACAAATTGCAGAAATTTCTGCAATTGAAATTTTCTGCTCCAATTCCGGCTGCACAGTCCGAAAATTATGAAAATACATACTATACATACAATGTACTATACATTTGGGTTGGGATGGGTTGGGTTGGGAGAATAGGGGTGGAGGGGTGTGACGTGAGGGAAGTTCCAATTGAAGTGATATGAATTGTTTTCTTTGAAGAAAAAAATTAGTTAGAGTTTAGACATATTATCTCCGGAACATCAGATCTCAAGTTTTCCTGAGAATTTTATCATACAGCAATGCTAATTTCACTGCTGCAATGTTTCATTTTACTAGTTCTCAAGTTTTCCTGAAAAGCATATAAAATAATTAAAAAATTGATTGGTTTGGCCAAAAAACGCGATGACCATGAAATGACCGTCTAGATTTTTCATCGTGCATTTTTCAACGGTCATTAAAAATTTACAGTTGTTTGGAATATAAGTTCCTGACTGATTTCGTGCTGTGAAAAAAGGTGCATCTCTTTCTGTGACACAATCATTGTTTCGAAAAATTATTTTTAAAAAACGTAACACAGTCAATAATTTCTTTATCTGAAAATAGTCCATGTTGCTACTAAGAGATACTACCAAGATATTTAATTATTGACATCGAAACCGCACCGCACGGAGAAAGTTAAGTATTATCCAAGTAAGCATCCCAAAAACAACATGACTTCCTCTCGAAACCGACCACCGTTGATAACGAATGGGTCTCAAC
The DNA here is from genome assembly GCA_032358235.1 of Odonthalia washingtoniensis. Taxonomy (NCBI): domain Eukaryota; phylum Rhodophyta; class Florideophyceae; order Ceramiales; family Rhodomelaceae; genus Odonthalia; species Odonthalia washingtoniensis. The sequence goes on from JAULBU010033242.1 coordinate 9,437, forward strand.
TTCAGTGGAATGCGCGCACATCTGATGAAGATGTAGAAATTCGTCTTGCTAAAGATGTCGACATTGAGATGGCACATACTTATCTTTATCCTGCTTTTCGACAAATAATTACAGAAGAGAGAAAACTTGGTGGTAAGGGTGTTCCCAGCCTACGCATATGTATAGAAAAGTTTTTCCCATCATCTTTATTGTACCTTCTTAGCTCTTCATTTGGTAGAGGAAGTAATTCTAATGACCTGTTACTTGCTGAAGTATATCATTTCCAAGCGACATATGTCGCATATGTCGTACTTGAAAAACCATCAACCTCACAACTTTGGCCGATAACCGGACCGGAAATTAGACGTGAAATGCTAGTCGGTATAAGATCTGCTGTTCTAGGTCCATCAAATACCGATAAATTATATGGGACATGAGAACGTTTTATGGACTACACATTTTACAAGGAGTGGGTTCTCAAATATAGAATATGTAGTGAAAATGATCGAAGTACTGTGTCAATTAAAAGTGCACTACAACAAATTACACTGCAAATGGAGTAAATTATACGGCCTTTATTAGAAAAATGAATTCAGGTTGTTGTAGTAGACGACAAACATATGGAACATAGTGGTAATAATGACGGAATAGATAAAAGTCAGCACCTACGAAAGATATGGGAGTAATTGTACATAGAACTGCAAATCCCTTCAGTAGTTTAATCATTTGAGGACATCCATTGGGTCCTTCTGATGGACCTTCTGCTATAGCAATATTTTCTGGGCTTTGTGGTTCTGTATCAATTGTTGCTGGAGATCGGTCATACAGTAACGTAGATAAAGTAAGAGAAATAGTGATGGAAGGGTGTTGTAATATTGGAACTATAAAGACAGGCACCAAGATGGAAATAAAGGGAAATACATTTGTTTACAACAACAATGCCCACAATTCTGGTTCGCACACATTCTCAAGTGTGAAACCATCATTAGATGACCGCAATGAGAGAAGGTATGAAAAAAAGATTATTGATGCCCGATTCAATGTTTTTAAAAACAGGCTTCACACCAATTTGTCTTTGAATTTCTGCTTATTTCAAAAGAATACGCTGTGCTGATGCATGCCTCACAATTTCTGCCCATGTTCAGAATAAATCCAGAGGTACAAATACGGTGACCACTTTGTTTGCTCCACCTAACGGCACAGAAAGTCGTGACAATGCAAGAGTGGTTGTTTTAGAGAGAGCCTCAACAATGTTTCAGTATCCATGTGCTTCTGTTTCGTTCCGTTGTGATATTTTCAGACATCTTCGAAAAAGAGGAATTATGCTCAAAAGAACACAAAGAACTCAGGAATGGAATTTCCTTGTCACGTTTCTGTTCACAGGATCGATAAGTCAGCGATCTATTTGAGCATCTCGAAAAGCTCTTCGAGGTAGAAAGCGTACATATGAAACTAGGTTACGTACTTTAGAGGATTGTGTATGCGGACTTTTCACATATGTTTGGCTTAAAAATCCATTATCAACTGAAAGTACGAGAGCTGGAGTTTCTAACGAAGATTATGTTGTTTATAATATTTGTGTAGATATGGAACGTGTAAAACATGGCGGATTGGAGATGGCAGCCGTATTTACGTACTGTGGTTTATTTATTTCTGATAGCCATCCGTATGTACGTGCATCTCTAGATTCATTGGCAGCAAAAAAGGAACGACACAGGGATTAAAAAACATCGTTGAATTAATTAGGATGAACGATGATAGATCTGACCACCAGCCCAATAATGGAACTTCAATTCAACATCATTCGACCTCTGTTAGTGTAGAACAGAATTAGCGTCTAAACAAAGTCCGTGAAATGACCATGAAGCTTTGAACGTTTGCGACTAGCACCAGTTTTTATGTTACAGAATTTGCTGTTGCGAATGATCCGGAGGGGAGATAGTCTGGAACAATTCACATCGTAACGGAAGAAGGTGATCAATTCGGCAAAAATGGTAGGGATGAAATTGGAAACGATAAAATTGATTATGATTATGTTCATTCTTATGATGAAGAGTTGGTTGATAATTCAGAGTCTTTAGAACACAGTGAATATTTGGAAGATGATGATTGTGCTGTGGAAGATCAGCTAGTTGGCGAAGAAGGGTTTTTTGATGGACTTCCACCTCTTCCAACTAGCTAAATGAAACGTATTAGAAAAAGTTACGACGTATCCGGTAAAGTCCCCTTTTTGTTACAAGTAGACGAAAAAAGGTGTTTGAAAAGTCTAAAATAGCACGGTTCAATTCTGATCCAGTTATTGTTCATCCAGATGACAATTAGGTCATAGTTGTTGTGGAAGTTGAAACATTTTTCAGTGATACAAGACAAGAAATTCTGCGTCAAAGCATAACTGACTACGGTCCATTTATAATATGCACTCATGGTGACGATACTTGGAATCGTCTTGGTAAGGCCACATTTGGGGTGCAATTATTACATCAGGCTTCGAAATTACATTTAGGAGGTGTATTACTGGCGAAGCCCGTTCAAGATGAAACACCTCAAGGAGTATTAGTTCATTTCCCAAGTTCGATTAGAGAGGCGTACATTGACGTTTTGCAAGCATTGGCACATTTCATATCACCTAGTATACGTGCAGAAGGAAATAAGGATGCAGAACAAGGGCATGTTCGTAGATTAGTTGACATGCCATTTAGACTGAGGCAAAGGAATTTACTTGATTCTATTTCTGCATGCAATCGTAATTTAAGGCATGTTCCAACAAAAAGGAAAGATTTATTAAGAGACAAGAGTGTAGTGTTGGAGGCCTATCAGACCGTCCATTCTTTCCGAAACTGGGTTATGAATAATGATGCTGTTCCAGATGGTGTTCGTTTGGTTCCGCTTGTCGTTTATTTTTGTAATAGAATGCGGGTTGTAGTGGATAAATCTAGCCAGGCATTAGATAGCCTCAGACCTGGTCAACCATGGCTTAATGTAGATCCATTTATCTTCTTGTGAATTATTACAATGCACTTGTACAACTTCTATCCTGTCTTCATGACTAATCATGTTTTGGAACAAGGCACAGACGTAGAGAATGTCCCTGATCTAAGAATAAGTATTTCAAAAATTACAAATTCATGGATTATGCTCAGTTATCTGCAGAAGTTTTCCTTCAGAAGTCAAAAGAAGCAGACTTTCGGGAACAGGAAGAAGAAAGTAGAATACCTTCGATGACAAGAGATCCTGAGACAGTAACCGAAAATTCTTTACGGTCACGCGTTGCCCCTGGAAATCCACTAACAAAACTTTACCATTGCAATAAGTTTAGGTTGTGGGCTAGGGCAGGAACGATGGGTTGTGATCATGTCTTGAAAAAGTTGAGAATTAATAGAAACAATAAGTCATAATATAGACAATAGTTGGAGTAAAAGTGGAGGTCGGTGTGTTCAATGTAGTGGGGGTATCAGAAATAAGGGAAGGCTCACATTGGAAGGTTGCAAAACATGCCAGGTTCGACTTTGTTCCAGTACTCGTGTTTCATTGAAAAATTATGATGGTAGTGCACGTTGCCAAGAATTATGGTACACCTAGATAAATTTTTTTGATTTAGAACGGGTTAAAGCAGTGCTTTCTGATTTATAATTGCCAGTGATTCATGAAGAAATGGATTCAGGTGAAATTCAAGTCCATGGTGACATTTCATCCGATGAAATACAACCCCGTGGCGTCATTGAATCAGATGAAATACAGCCAGATAATGACACGGAATCAGATTAAATACAACCCATGTCTTTATTGAATGGAAACGGTGATATCAGCAGAAACAGTGGTAGTAACAAAAACTATTCATGAACCTGGGAGACAATCAGGGGTTGCAATCAATCAGAGACGAATTCATGCAGACATTAGTACCACAAGTCGTGATGAATACGACGAATTAATTAACCATTAAATACAACCAACTAGTCGAAATAGTATTTCAAACCTACAACGGAGAACCAATACTTTAAACAAAGGTACAAGAAAGATACCATAATGAATTATTACAACTGCATTGTTGGTATCGTTTACTTTTTTTAAATACCAGATTCATTTTTATAAACATTATGTCCATTATTTGTTGCAAGAGAGTTGCTACTTTCTTCTCTGAGGAAGAAATTAATAAATGGATAGTTGATAAGAATTATTGTTTCGTTTTTCATTCTTTCCTAATGGTGATGGACATCGAGAAATTACGATTTCTCTTTTTATTATATACCAGATGCATTTCTATAAAAACAATCAATGATAGGGAATGTAGGACCGATAACAGAAGAAGTGGATGAGAATAATCAGCAAAGTAATGTTGATAAATATACTGCAGTGGTGCACAGGTTTTAACGACGCCGTCAAGTTGATAGCTTCGTCTTAACCAATTACTGAGCATATGGTAATCATTCTGCACACATTTTCTAGTAAGTTTGAAACTTGGTGCATACACGGCATCAAATTTATAAATCTTTGGAAACAAGATAAAATCAGCCTCAGTGACAATGTTATGATTGCATAATAAATTAGAAAGATATAATTGATTTTCTAATTCATCAAGTGTTTCAAATACACCTGCCTTAGCAATATCATATGCTTGTTGTGTTGTGGCGAAACCAACGCGGTATACCCTATCATTAATGTTTGCATGTAGTGTTTCACATAAAGTTTCATCATTATAGGGACACGATTTTGATAGATCTATACTTGAATCTGAGTGTGAATGATTGTTTGATAAACAATTTATTAATTATGATGGTTAATTTGAAATTAATGTATTCTTTGTGTTGTGATGTAAGATCGGTACTGTGCATCTTCCAGTATAGGAAGAATTGTGGTTGCTGTCCATAACGTAGACGAATCCATACTTTAGATTCACATGATAAATTCATTCAAAGTTGATTACGATTAGAATCCACAAGTGTAAACAACGGGTGTGCACATCGTTATAAATTGCCGACGGATTGATTTGAAATCGTCTGTTACTTCGCATTGACAATGGTTTCCAAAAATTAAAATGTGCTTTTAAAAAATGAAAGGACCAGCGGGTTAAAAATGGTTCACATGAACTTAAAATCTAAAACAGGCAATTGAAAGTATGGGTAGACGTCTCTTTTTTTGCGAATGGCGGTGGGTAATTTTAGGTTGACCGCGACTGAAACGCTTCTTACACGTTTGTTTTACTGAAATTTGCTTTCAAGTTACAGAAGCGCCTTTGCCATATGGCTCTTCACGACGTCCAAGTCGGACACCCCGGGCAGACACGAATGACTAACACCCTCAGGCTGACACATTATTGGGCACAATTGGCCGTCAACTTCTTGGTCACGGTCCGCGCATACCCGCCTTGTGCCAAGAACCGCCTCCGCCACATCCGCAATTCCAACCCTATCCACCTCTTCCCGGCTGCAACGCCATTGTAATTCGTATCCATGGACCTCCCAGGTCCCCCGCTAGTAAAGCAGGAAACAAATATATATTGGTCATCACGGCCGGCTTCACCAAGTGAATGCAATTGGTTTGTCTGCGTAACACGACCACGTACATAATCGCTGTCCCGTTTTGTTACCATAAGGTGTACAAGCACGACACACCCAAAGAAAATCTCACGGACAACGGTCCACAATTCGCTTCCAAGTTCTTATAGGAAACTTGTCAAATACCAGGGATGTCTAACTCATTCACCAGCACTTACCACCTACAAACCAACGGCTAATGCGAGCGTCACAATCGAACGCTCGCTGCCATGCTTCGTTGCTATGTCGACAAAAACCCCAAGATTGGGATACCTACTCACCGGAGCTGACTTACGACTACAACATGCACGTTCACCCCACCACGGGTATACGACCTTTTGACTTTGTTCTTAGCCGGCCGCTGCCCGACTTAACAACCGATCCACACGTCGCGCGACTTCAATCTCCCGGGACGCAACGTCTCGCGTTAGCCAAACTCTTGCACGAAACCATCTGTAAATCCCGTGCCGCGCTCCAGAAGGCAAAAGCTCGTTACAAACGCGACTTCGGCAAAGGGATCCGTCCTATATGGGATAAGCCCAAATCCGGCGGATGGGTCTTCTTAGACCCATACGGCGGTCACAAATGACCAAAATTGCAAAATACGGTCGAAGGACCGTATAAAGTACTTGAAACCACTCCTGTAACTGTCGTCATACAACGTGGCGACGTTGTCGAACACGGATTCACCGGAATCATCGCCGTAATCGGATGCACCGGTAGACCACCCAGCGGTGGTCACATCCCAAGACATGGCTTAAAGTCACAAACTATAAGACATGGCTCGTCGAATCTATCTATGACATTAGGAAATTGCGATGCGAAAAACATGAATTCCGCGTCAGTTGGATTGGCCCTTACGATCCAACGTAGGAACCACGCTGTAACATCTCGAAATAATTAATTTCGCGTCACTTCGCTCGTCTCCACGGAAGACGTCAACCACTTCGCTCCTCCGCCCGACTAACCTTGGAACCCCAATCGCGCTGCCACAGAATGAACGACAAAAAACAGTTCCGGGGAGGTTTTCGTCTTCCACTCCCCCGTCCGTCTACTTCATTCCCTAATGCACTACAGCTCTTGAAAAGTTTACGGCCGTGG
>JAULBU010033253.1:0-36176 GCA_032358235.1 Odonthalia washingtoniensis
ATTATTATCATCATCATCATCATCATCATCATCATCATAATCATCATCATCATCATCAACAACAACAACAACAACAACAACAGTATCCACAACAGAAATAATAACAACAGCAATATCAACTACATCAAAATCAAGAACAAGAACAAGAACATCAGAATCAGAATCAGCATCAGCAACAGAAAAGTTGTTGCCAAAATTAATATCATTGTAACAATAATGTCAAGTCTATAAACAATAAGTCAACATGACGTATTCCATTACAGTCATTACGACAGATTCATCTAGACCATCATCGCCCAATCAACAGGAACAATTCACAATGCATGCATCTTTGGCAAACGTATTAGTTAATGACAGTAGAAGCGGTTACCGTGAAGATTAAACAACCGTTTAATAATTGAGTTGATGAATGTTGTGATTTTCGAGTAGATGTTGGATCTGCTTCCGGGATCGCAATATGGAAGATGGTGTCATATTTTATTTTGGTGTTACGTGAAAGTTGTATTTTATGTATATATGAATATGCTTGAAGTGGTGTTATGAAATATATTGATAAACCTGATATCATCGATCCCATTAGATGAATTTTCGGATCGATTTTTAAGTATGTCATGTATGATATGAATAGTAAACATAATGATAAGCATATGTACTTTTGAAACATGGTGCCATTGGTATTCGATATTGTAATGGTTAATATTACAGCTATTAGTGGAACGATAAAAACGATAATTTGACATATTACAAATCCTGACGACCATGTCAATTCATCCTCATCCACGTCGTACATATCAACAAACATACCGAAATTTATACACTCCTCCTTTTACTGATCTGTTGTATAGATTTTATTTAATGTTGCAGCAATTGGATAAACGTTATACAATTTTTTTTCTGGGTATTCAAAGTAAACCACGATCATGTCATATCTGAGAATGAAAAATCTCACCGAAGTTGATTTTTGATATTATAATTCTCTTTTCAAAGAGTAAACTTTGTTCCGCACTGTACCTTCGTGCGGAAAGTCTGATGGAAATGATTCCCCACTGTACCCAAAACGTTTTTGAATCATCTCTCTAGCCGCACTAGGTTTTAACGATCGATTTTCTTGCACCAATTGACGGAGACAAGCAACGTGACGTGGGGGTATGCGTTTCCAACCACTGTGTTTCATTACAGGTTCTTGGATAACTTGAATATCCGTAGTTGATGTGGATAACTGTACATCCACCACTTCGTTCCTGTCATCCTTAACATTCAAATCAAGCTCAACCTGCTCCGTTATTTCATCACAACCATTATTGTCGTCAATTGCACCAAGTTTATGCTTCTTGGCTAAAGCTGAAATGGCTTGGTTGATGTGCTTCTCGGTTGGCAAATCATAACGTCTAGGAAACTGTAACATAAGAGCATTCAACATCGTTCTTGCACTCATCTTCTTACCCTTTTCCGCAACACCTGTCGGAAACCATCCTTCAAATATTTTAAAAAATGGCTGAATATTATTCTTTCCCAATGTTTTCTCCTGTGCTGATCTTGTTGCCCATCCTGATTTATGGAACGTACATTATTTAATTGCAGTGCTAACAATAATGACATTTAAATGGGGACTTCCTTTTCTATCTGTTTGGATGTGCAGATGTTCTTGTTTTAATACAATTAAAGCCAATTCCGCAGCACGGTTCATAACCGTTCTGTCACATTTCACATCAGCTTCATTGAATTTGTGTTTATGTCTTTCAAAACTTTGTTCATTCCTATAAACCCGTCGGCACTTCCAACACTGTGGGAGAATACCTTTCCATTCCAAACCTGTACCGTCCTAAACTTCCTCCTCATCTATCTCGATCTCTGCTTGCGCATCATAAATAGCGCTGGAAGGACCGATGCAGCTTTCTATTTTTAAACTGTTCACACTCGAGCGCATCCAGACAACCACACCTGTCACGTCACTTCTGTAGTCTACTATAACAGTTGTTGGTACCAGTGGACTTATTGTTTCATATCCTTCTTTGTCAACTGGATTCGGACTACACTCCATATCTCCATTTCCTATTTCGTCATCACCATCTTCCACACTATCGGTATTACTCAGCACTATATCTTCACACATCGTAGTTCCGCTCTTCACACTACCATTTTTCGTGAATATGTACTCCTTTCCCAAGCCACCTGAATAGGTATATACAGTTGCCTCAACAATATAATTCCGAGCATATTCGTATTTCACTTCCCCAACATGGGTGAAGATGTAAAAACTTTTTTTCAGGGATTGCCTGCTGTATTGCAGAAAGTTCTGTAGATTTGCGATCAACATGTACAAATTCCACAACTGAATTCCCTATTCCACCTTCATATTCCAACGCTTCTACAACATGAATGGGTGTCGTGACATCGGTTTCTGTCTCTCGGACATATCTATGAACTAGTTTCATAGATATGGCGAATTGGGCGTCTACAATGCTTTTGCTACATGCTGCCTCATGGTGAATGAAACCTCGCAGGCGAATACCATGATTGGCTGCAAGAAACGGTGCCGTTACCGGCAGTACGTCGTTCTGATAACATCTGGCGTTATCAGACATTAACCATATGTCCTGTAATGTTGGTATCTCTATTTTTATCCTTGCAATTATAGCATCAAGTATTGACATTTCTGCCATGCTATTTTGCTTCGCATCATTTTCAACTACATGGTCGGTGAATAATGTACTGAATAGTACATCATTTTTATCCGATCCGTCCATTTACTCGCTTATAGTTTCTTCTCCCACACTACTTATTTCTTCATCCGCCATTTATCTTTTCCCTCCATTTCCCGATTCGTTTTTAACATAAAATAAAACACCACCATTCCACGAGTAGCCGCGCTTTTTGAAGAATTCCGTTGATGTTTCACGAAGCCTGATCGGTTCTATTTTCATCTTGTAATCTACAATCAACATTCCAGCTGTACCACGTTGCGTCTACTTATTTTTTTGTATATTTACCCAATTGCAATGTCCTGCACCTTTGCCCTGTGCTGATTTCCCATAAATGTTATCATCTTGCGTCGCACTTCATGTAATGAGTTCGTCACATTTCCTGTAGGATCATTTATACTTTTCATAACATCTTCAATAACCTGTAATGTTTTTAGACATTGCAAACATTTCACCCTACAGTTATCACTACTTTCGTTTGTAGTACCATTGTTCCCATTCTTATCATGTAAAATATAGTTAACATTGTGTACTGGGTCACTATCGCTACCAATATGATGCGGAAATGTTTATTTCAAATATTCTCTGATCCCGTCCACACAATCTTGCAACATTTTGTGACTTCCTACATCACTAATTTCATTACCGATTATGTTCTTCAACATATCCATGTTTTCATAGACTAATGCTGATAGTACATAGTCTATGCATGACTTTACTGTCTGTTGTCTTTTCGTAAAACCTTTCGCCATCCTTATAAAAATTGTCCATCCAAGATGTTTTTCCCCATCACTACCATTTCTTCTATAGTTATCGTAAAGTCTCCAAAGATACTCCAGGATTACTTTTCGTTCTACTGCTGTAAATTTAATCCAGCGTCCATTACATCTGATTCTCTTCGTTCCCCATGACAGCATTTGAATATGATCAGTTCTGAATATAAATAAAAGTGCATCGTTTATCGTTTTGTCGTTTACCCTACCTCGAGTGATTTTTTACATGGCAGCTTACCGCGTTTTACTAAAGCAATGTTGTCGTTCAGTCCAAAGACGAAACATTTTCGCAACGTACCCATTCAACAGTTTCCATTTTTTGAGGTGTGGTTTCAGTTTCTGTAACAGCCATTGTTTCCCCTAAATCTTCGTCATTCTACTCACAACAGTCTCTAATTACTTCTTTTTCCTTTCCCTTCGGTAGTTTTTTCATCTCTAAACATTGTAGAGATGTTGTAATTACAGCACGCAGCGTACTCCATTCAACACTGGACCGTTTACTACATTGAAATAAACGCATAACATTTGTTTGAAATTGCGTTTCACTTTCCGTTCCTTCTACAAGTAGACTGTAGAAGAAATCACCTTTCCCAGTAAACGCCATTTCGCACATCTCCTTCATCATCCTCTTCATTACAACGAGTATGTCCTGCACTACATTTTCATCGAGCAAATCAGCCCCTCCTTTAATGCACATACTCGCTGGTACCTTCTTCAATAGATGACGAGATGTAGTTGAACTTTTTAGTATTTCATATATTGCCTCTTCGCGCCGTCTCACATCTCGTAGTAACACCTGTTAAATACCGTTTATACCAATTTGTTTCGTTAAACAACGAAGTTGATTTTGTTCGTTCAATATAACACGTTTTACATAAACAATTAAGAGTTGTAGCGTTAGTACATGTGGAAATGTGTGTTTGAAATGCTTTCAAAAAAAGGGAGCATACATAAATATTATTTACGATGAGATGGATGGAGTTGGGCAAAATACCCGAGCCCAACATGCATCCAAATCAACCCATTTCTGAATAGAATCTAAAAATTAAATGTTGTAATTTATTATGATTACGCGACGCTATCTTCATGTTTTTCTATTGTTGTCTTCCTTTAAAAGGTTCTAAACGTACCATTCGTGATGTGTTTCTAAAAGTACAGGCACTTTACCAAGAATGGTTATTTCCAGCACAGCTTCCGTGTTTCGATTTTCCTTTTTTTGGAGCTATTGTGTGACGTAATATTCGTATAATTTGTAAACAGACAACTACTTTTCCGTTACAACTACTTTTCCTCAAAATGAATGTCCCCCACTATTTATATCCATACACTACGCCTCAGGTATCATGTTTTTTTCACGTGTTGTCTGCGATTTTTTCATGGTATATTTCGTAGCGGTGCGGTCTTCTTTCGTTTTCGACTGCAATTGAACCAACACTAAGGATGGAAGATACACAATACTTGATTGTTCATTTACAGATAATTATAAGCCCATCATCATGACAGCACCACTAATCACTGGAGCCATAAATATTTTATTGGGAGGCGTATTGTAACACAGGACCGTTCACGTCATATGTGTCCGTTTTAATAGTACCTTATCGCAAATTTTCCAAAATAGAGTTAGACATATCACTGTAAAGCTGAGAACTACGAGTACATGATTGACAGATTTGTTTTTATTCTCAGGATGACAGGTGATGTATATTTTAAATTGAATTTTCATTTTCAATGGATAAAGAGAAAGAAAAAAGTAGTTTGAAATGTTCAATAAATCAAAACAATTTTTTCATCACACGGCCGTGAAATGTCTTCAGTGGTATTATTTTTCTGAGAATTAAACTCTAGTGCAAAAATATATTTATTTATTCTTCTTGTCCCTTTTCAAATTTTTGAAACTTGATTTATAACAACCCTTAACACGAATATATACGAATCTGTGGTCATGGATGCGGAGGCTATTCAATAAAACTAAATAATTTTCCAATCTCCAAATGAAAATGAAAATTACGAAGAGAATTTAGACAGCCAAAATGATGAAGAAGGGAACATCTTACATATTTTTCAAAGTAATGTCAGTAACGATGAAGAGATATTTTCCGATAATATATGTGAGGTTAATCACCGAAATGCGTCAAAACACTATGAAATGCACATTAAAAATTGTGGCTGTACCCCATCCTGTTCCGAGCATGAACTATTCACATATTGCTTTGGATTTGAAAACATTTCGGAATCCGAAAGGATCAACGCCGTGAAGGCAATTATTTATGCAATTGCGTCACCTGCTGGCGACACAAATGAATTAACCAATGGAACTATAACTATAATTAAAATAGAAAAAGGAAAAGGAAACACAGTGAAATTGAAAACAACAATAATTACGAAAATAATCGAAACACAACAAAATTTGTATTTCGAGAAAAGAGGTTATTTCTTGAACCTTTTGCTGCTGTTTTTCAACTATCACCCAAGAAAATTTCACGGTATGTAAATAAATGTGGAGAATCTTCAGATTTTATGTTAGAATACCAAAAGTCCAGTATGTGAAAAAAAGAAAAGCCTTCAATATGGTCAGTTCTCGCATTACTATTTATTGAAATATATGCGGCATTCTTTGCACTTTCCTGTCCTACGGGACTAGGATCCATTGATGAACAGCCAATACGCCTCTTCCCTTCAGAAATGACATGAACAAAAATAATACGATATTTATGTAAAATGATAGGTAATATTACTAACAGCTACAGCTGAGAACTTTAATCGGAAAATCCCGGAAGAACCCCTCAGTGCAAAAGGATTTTTTAAGGTTTGGAATTGATATCTTCCATTTATTCTATTATAAAGAGTGGAACAGATTTTTGCGATACGTGTACAACCCTAACAAATAAACTTTCTATTGCAAATCCAAAGTCCCCCGCTGTTTTGAAATCTGTTATTCAACTACATAGAAACAATGCAATATTTGAATACAAAGCTTATAGGAATATACAGAGTCATATACGCGAAAATCCTGATTCTGGGATAGTTTATTTGACTTTTGACTTTGCAGAAAAGTTATTTTCCCCAAATCTACTTCGTAAACCCGAAACATTTTGTATTTTACTACTGGCTTAAAATTTGACTTCTTTGGAATTTCAAGTAGCAATTTTAAAAAAACATATATATATATATGGACTAGTAGAGGGTTATTGGCCTAATTAAAAGGTTAATGAGGTTCTTTCAATTCTGAACAATTCTCTTCTTGCTCATAATACATCATTGATAATTACAAAGCGGTTTAGAAATCTGTTTATAAATGCAGATAACTGCGGGATGAAATAAAAATTGTTACAGCATATGATATCTATGTTGGAGAATTATCATGGGATTTGAAGATAATATAACTTTACAATTTTTAGTAGCCGGTCATACAAAGAACTGCGTGGACGGTGCATTTGGATTAGTGAAACGGAAACTTAGTCAACGAAATGTTATAACTCCATCAGATATGATGCGTACAGTATCAGAAAGTTCGGAGTCGAATAAAGTAGTTTACTCTCCTTCTGTTTTCTGGATGGAATGGAAGGCTCTGTTATCTAAATAGTTCTTGATTCTAAGTGCATTTAAGATTTCAAAATATCAGATATTTGTTTTTCGAAATGATCTAATTGTGGAGAGGTCGAGTCAAAGGCACTTCCATGATCTACCGATAAAAAAAAATATAGATTACTAAAGAAAGGAGTGAGTTCAGGGGATGTCAGGGAACAGTCAGAAAAACTAATTCGAGATGGAACTTTCATTTCAAAGTGGGATTCTTTGAACATCGTTCCATCTGTGCACGAAGGTAATCGGAAAGCGTATCTACAAAAGAACGTTTTGGATTGCTAGTACCTTGGGAACACGACGTATGGACAAGAATACTTTTCCAGTGGATTGGGATCGGAGAATAATTAACAAGCAATGTAAAATAAAATTTAGAACAGAATTGACCAATGGAAAGGCCATACAATTTCCAGTCGAGATGGGTTGTCCCATAAATATTTTTGAAAAAATTTATTTTGGACTTTTCTCCGAAATCCGAGATTTGCGATAAGGTACTATTAAAACGGAGACACACACTTGTTATGGCAGGGGGCCACTACTGTACAGTAAACTGCGCACACGTGTATGGAGTGTTTACGCGTGTTTGCTCCTTGCGAAGTTTACACAGTTTAAACTGCATAACCATCATTCCTGAATAAGTTACTTATTCATGAATGATGGTTATGCAGTTATGAGGTAGTGTAATGAAGAGAACATTTGAATTTAGAAATGTGAGTTGTACAAGGTTGGTGCCGTAAATACAATCATAAATTATTGAAATTATTTAGGAGCAAGTACAAAAGTAAATAGCACTACTGTGGATTTAGTAATGTTGAAAAGACTGGAAGTTGGAAATTAGTGTGGTGTTGACCTAATGGTGTTGACGGTTGCGCGACGAGAAGTGCAAACGATGAAAATGTTTTGTCCATTGCAAGGCATGAGTCAAAAGGTGTCCGTTAACGAATACATTATTTTCGTGCGTTTCCTTTTTTCTTTCATCATCATCCCAAAAAATATTATGTAAACATATCGACAATTGTTTTTGAAAAGCATCAACCTCTTATCCGCTGTTTCGCTGCCTTTGGCCGCCAACATCTCTAAAAGAAACGAAGCGAAACGAAGCGAAACGAAGCGAAACGAAGCGAAACGAAGCGAAACGAAGCGAAAAAAACCGAACCAACAAACCAATTGTTCAAGCTCTACACTACACTTGCTCATTATCAACAAGCCCCCCCCCCGCCCCCTTTTACTTGCGTTCCACTTATTTTACTCACAAACACATTGGGACACATTTTCATTTCTCCACACCAAAGCAACGTCCCGTTTCTCAACATATTCATATTCATTTTGATTGCAGTTCACTAATATCATTTCGAGGCGAGCGAAGGTAGGAAGGACAGACGGAGACGGAGACGGGGAGAGACAGAGAGGGGGGGAGAGACAGAGAGAGGCAGAGAGAGGCAACAGTGACAACGTATCTGTCATTACAGAAGAATGACGGCGGAAGACTCATTCAAGGACCGTGGTAATAGCGCTTATCAAGGTGGTGATTATGCCAAAGCTATTGATTTATATACGGAAGGTATTGAGAATGAGACGACAAATGCGGTGTTATTTTCAAATCGATCTGCAGCCTATTTGAATCTTGGGTTATACGATAAAGCGAAAAGTGATGCAGAAATGTGTATACAGCTTGACGAAAAGTGGCCAAAGGTAAGTTTCCAGTTTTAGTATTCAGTAAAACAGAACAGAAACTCGTCCTGAAGATGATGACTAATTTTGTTTTATTTTTATCTTATGTAATGTAGGGATGGTGGAGAAAAGGAACTTCACAAATGGAAAGTAAGGAATATAAGGCAGCACGTTCTACATTTAACGAAGGTTTGAAACATTGTCCAGGTGACGGTAATTTAATGGCAGGAATTGAAAAAGCAAAGAAGTACATTGCAGCTGTTGAATCTGTTGAGGGACCAGGTGAAGCTGAATTCAATTTAGATGCACCGAGAGAGCGACCTGTAGAAACTATAGACGACTCTTCATCACCATCGCCTACTGGACCTGAAAAATCTGAACAAACGCAAACAACAACACCATCAACAACAACAGAAAAACAAAAACAGAGTGAAGAAGAATCAGCAAAAACAAAAACAAAACTACAACCTAAAGAAGATGAACCATGGCCAGGCACAGCAGGAGATGAAATCGATCGTATTAAATCAGCCCCTAATCATTATGCAATATTACATGTATCAACCGATGCAACAGTCGCCCAAATGAAAAAAAATTATTACACGTTGGCACGTATGTTACATCCTGATCGTTGTCAATTAGAAGGTGCAGGTGAAGCAATGACATCAGTATCACTAGCGTATGACACACTATCAAATGTTCTGAAGAAAACGCTATATGATCAATTTCTACAACAAACAGGTGGCGAACAAGATGATGTACCAAATCAAACTTATCAAGAATGGGAATCGAGACAACAGCCTGTTGAAATACCGAAATGGTTAAGTTTTTTATTAGGTATACGCGGTTGTGGTTATGTCATAATTGCTATCATTTGCCTTGTTTTCCTTCCTTTTATACTCATCCTTTTGATCTTATATTTTGTACTCACCCTTCTTTGTTTACCTGTTTCTTGCTTTTTCAGAGTTTTCTTCCCTGATCAGTATGCAAGAATGAAAGAAAGAGAAGAAAGAGAGCTGGCTAAAATTGAAGAAGAAACACAAGATCGTATGTTTGCACACGTTTAAATTTAACACATATAAATACATATAGCATACAATATATAAATATATATGTGGTAACCTAATACCGTTGAGTAGCCAATTTTCATCTGGTGGCCACTCTTTTTTTTTTCACTCCAATCGTTTGTTTTTCCATTTTTACTCGGGACACACTTTTGGGGTGGTCCCTGTATTGTTTTGCTCCTACTTCGTATAAGCCATTTTGTTTATTATTATTATTTGCTTTTGCCATAAATAATCACATGAAAATCACCACATTTCGATACGTGAGTATAAAACAAAATGTAGCAATTCATCGCGGTCATAGTTCAAGTTGAGAGGCAACAGAAACAGCAGTCATTGGAGATTCCCAGTGGCGCGTGTTTCTCTTGATAACCGCCAAATCCTTTGGACTTGCAGAAGATCCTAATCTCACATTGCTCACGACCATGGTGACTTCAGCTCTTTCTTTTTCAGATTCAGACGCTTCATCTACGACCATCCACCACTTCATAGTATGACTACCATGATGTTTAACCCATACATAACCGGATCGGTCATCTAAGGAACTATCAATGGACCACGATGAAACAACGCCTGAACCGGAATCCTTACTTCTAATTCTGAACGTTAGTTGATGGCCACCATGGCCAACCATTTCAACACTAACGTTCCATTTACCTATATCTTCCAAGTAATCTTCTTTCTTAATCGTCACATCCGGAATATGTAGTGTCGGCACATTTCCACTACGTATGTAATGTACATGCTGTAAGAAAACACCGAAAGGATGATAACTTTCAAAAGGTGTTATGTCCATCTCACCATTTCTATACATAGGTTTATCACTCATTGATCCAATATCTGAATCTTCAGTTTCAATGCCTTCCAGAAGTCTTTCTAGATCTATGTCGATTGAATCAGTTGATGCCATTTGCAATATAGAAGATGAAGGTTTCATATCTTTCATATAAAAATGTATGAGTGATAGCCGTTTAGGTGCATCTTTTGTGTATGGTGTTAACTTACCATCAGGCTGTATCATTCTAGGCATCACAATTATAAACAAAATAGAAATCCATAAACTTAACACAAACCCCATTTTTCGTAATCTTCTTAAAGCAGGTGCATAATAACTTAAAATCGGAATGCAAGGCAAACCAACATAAATCATAACCGTAACCGTAACTACCCAACCAGCAACAACATCATGACTAATCCATCCAGATATTCCACCATCGCCAACTTTAACACGTCCAAATAAAGGTAAAGCAGCAGATAATATAGCAATAAGCATCTTGTTACAAAATAATGAATAAACTGCCATAATTTGTATATGTCTTGTCATAGGTGATATACCAAATTCACCTTGTATAACACAATATGTACTTGCCAGTAATAAAATTCCAGGTACATATGCACCCATTATACTATTTCTTGTTAGGAAAAAACACAAAAACAGTTGTGACGTAGATAATGAAAATAACATATATTCATATTGAAGTTTGCTTATTTTTTTAGGTAATGTCCATGATAAAGATGTTAACATACCTACTATCATAGGTGGACAAAATAATATTAAACTTCTAAATGTACTACCATACCATATTAATTTACAGCTCAACATTTTATTATATACAATTGCTGCATATGTACAGCTCATTAATCCACCTATAAACGCAAAACCATATGCAATACACATGCGTAAACAAATATACCAGTCTTGTAATTTCCATCTTCTTAAATGAATAATCCACCATATAACAACTGAAAATAAAATGATTGTTAAATTAAGCAGTGTTGCTAGTTCTTCATCATAAACTATAGTAAATAAATGAAGTATATCAAAAAATACAACTTTTACATTATTTTCACCATCTATAACTGAACTTTGATACTTTTTATCCTTTGTATCTGTTTTAATTTTACTTGATATAAATCTTGAAAAGTTACGTACGGAATCTATTATTTTCGATGATTCACTTGTAAGTGATGACAGATACAAATGTTGACCGATAGCATCATTAGTACCAGCTAATTCCATAGCTAATTGATATATAGTAATACCAGCATGTAATATACCTTGTTCATTAAGATGATCTAAATCATCATATACAGTATGATAAATATAACCATTATCTAAAAAGACAAAATCAAAACCTGGGATACCACCAACCTCATCGAATATTCTAAAATCAGTCTCTCCTGGAATCAACTTCGTATCATATACATCAGTCGCTGTAACAGATGCAAAAGGATTAGTAACACTATTAGCATAAGCATGAGCAAGCCATGGATTATTTGGACCTAATCTGAATAAGTGATATTCTTTACCTGAACCGAATGATTCAAGATTAATATGACATATAATATTTGTAGACCATTTATGCTGTGTTATAAAACTATGTGAACCTTGCAATATAACTTCTTCAGCACCATTGAATAAAAATATTATTGGTCTTTTTAATTTATGTTGCGGCGGTACTTCTTTTTCCTTATTAACTATTGGATTATTATTTGTGTTTACTATTCCACGAATTAATTCCATCATTATGCCAACTCCTGATAATTCATCAGAAACTCCAGGTGATCCCATTGCGGAATCTACATGTGCATTAATTAACAATGATTCTTCATTATTATATTCATTTGGTGATAAACGAACTACAATACTTGTTAAATTAGCATATGATTGACGTATTTGAACATTCGATACAGATGTAGAAAATGTCGATGGATCACATCTAAAAAAATCAACTTCAAGCAGATATCCGTTTTGTCCCGCGACCAAAATCAAATCTTCAACTTCTTTTTGTATATATATTAAAGCTTCATGTAAAGCATTTGTAGAAACGTAACGCATGCGTGATCCCATATGAGATATATGTCGAATAGCGTTCTTATGATCGAATGGAAGAATCGGTGATGGTTTAAATGTCCTAGGATCAGGTAGTGTGGATTGTGCTAATTGGTATACTAGTGTATACATAGCAATGGCTATGAAGATTGCTAACAATGCAGGACGTAATGCAAGTCTCGATGATGCAGGTGACCATTTTGGTCGCTGTGATGATGTCGAATTGTTCGTGGTAGTAGATGAATCGTTGACGTTTGTATTGTTTGCCGACGGCGTAGGTGAATCAGTATCATCACCCGCCATGTCGTGTAAGGGAAGATGACGAAGGACTTGAAAATTTTTTTTTTAACGATCCTTTTGATCCTTTAATCTTGTTGCATTCCTACACGGTCGCAATTTGTTTCCGATCAATTTTTTGATAAAAAATTTCTGCTCTATTATTGCGGCACGCAAGGATGAAGTGCGATAAATTGGGGCATGGCATTTTTTCCTGAGCTCACCCTCACTCCGACCCATCTGTCCCACACATCTGCGAGCCGCATCTCCTAATTCTGCACCCCGCACACTCCGCACTTTCTACTTCATTGTGACTCGTTGAATGGACAGTGGCCATGTTCACTAAAAGAAAGTAAACCATGCCCGATAAATTTCTTTCACTTGTGCGACGAAGTTTTGGCATTACCTTCGAAATCACGTTATTGTGATGCGTCTTTTTATTAAAAATCATGCAAGTATCATTTCCGACTACCATTTAAAGAAAAGTGTCGTGGTGAGGTTGTCGAGCATACGTTGCGCTCTCCTTATGCGAAACGTGGATTTCAGAAAGTTGAAAGAGTTGAGTGAGCAGGTAAGGTGCACATAGAATGGATACGTGTTAAAGGCAATGACTACGGACACCATTTAAGTATATTTATTGGTAAGAAGGTAGAAGAGCTCAAGAAGTTTAACTTTTGTACTTATGGGTCTCATGAATTCAAACCTGTACAGGAAAAAATGGATCATTGATTAATCACGACCTGTTAGACTTTGCAGAATCGGTGATACATTTCTTAGCAAATTTTAAGCCAGAGGTTGTCCGGGTTGTCACTCTCCAAATGATGACATTAGTCTTCATTCGTGTTCATCACGTCGTGAAGATTTAGATCATACAAATTGAATGATGATAACATTAAATGTATTAGGTTTGTTTAAAATGCGTGAGTGTTATGTATGGATTTTCATGTGAAACTGATTATATCTCGTTGCACTGTTGACTCTTCATGGTGGTCGGGGTGGATCTCAAATTGCACCCCAAGAAGATTGACAATATGTTTACAACATTGTAAATGTACCCAAGTTATCAAACTTCGCTGTCTTTTCAATGGTTATTACTTTTAGTTTTTCCCAAAGTTGCCGTAATCGATTTTCTTTCCCGAACATTTCTGCTGTTGAGATCAAATTTTTCTTGAGTCTGTAAAATACCATCACAGGCTCTTTAATTCTGTTCTACGAACGTTACGTCCTGCTACAAAGTATAAACAGTTTGGACATGTGAGTGACGACAATGGTAAAGTTAAGTTTTTCTATTGAGATGACCCTAGTCTCACATAGATGACATGAAAAGGAACGAATAGAATACCAGTAAATAATTAAGAAGAAAGAGGGAAAGCGAACCTAATTCATCAGATGATCATGAAATAGCCATCGCCGTAGAAAATCGAAATTCTCATTTTGTTCTTGTTCACCCACACCATCATCACCACGAAGAAGAACCATTAATTGGTAATCCACGTCCCCTACTCTTGACTGTTGGATAGACCGACAGACGACCTTCGGGAGGTACACATCACCGTCTATTCGATGGTTATTGTGATGTCAAGCCAGATTTTGATCCTTCGCAAGCACCTGGAGATTCAGCATTATTCATTGTATTCTTGTATTCTTGTATTCTTGTATTCGAGTATCGCACAAACCCTACATCATTTATAAGATCACATTCACATTCATCAATTTTTAATGGATTCGTTAGAAAATGATGATCACTTCGGGGCTACGTTTGCTACTGCATCAGATAATAGCAGCAAAGATGAATCCTCTGAATTATTCGAAGGTGTACTATGATTACCGTACTATGACGGTCATAGTATGACCACCATACTATGGTTGTCTGGGTAAGCCTCATTAATAAATATTATGAATCATCAGATGGCTACTAGCTACTTGAGGATTTACGATGGTTATCAGTACCAATGGTGATGAGTTCAAAACAGCTTCATAATTGACAGCAACTTGTGGATGAAATTGACTGAGCGAAAATCATGTCACATAGTGTGAATTTGAATAATATATCACGAGAAGCATGAGGTTATATATTAAAAGTAGTAGTAACAAGATCAGCAGACATACATTTAGAATGAGCATCAGAAGAAGTAGAACGAAAATGATATGACTAAGATTCGAAAGAGAAGGATAATTAAAAGGGGTATTAGTAACTTTTGTTGTTGTAGTTTCGGACTTACTGGTTACGGCAAAATCATCTTCAATTATAACACAACGATGATTATTGCAAACGAGCGAAGAGGTGCAAATTCATATTTCGATGATTGATGGAGATGGCGATAATGAAGGCGGAAGCGTATTACAGTCTGATTGAAGCGCTCCCTATCTGTTTATTTTAATGTACTTGACGGTACAATGGATGCACATATTGTGAAGGCTTCCTATGCAAATCCTGCTGTTTAGGAAGTTACGACACGTAACTTATGTGACAGTAGGGATCACCTAGAGAAAATACAGGTCAGTTTCTGGTGTAGGTTATGCCATTGAAGACTGGCATCGTTATGTTCTGGATTAATGATTGGATGTGGGATTGGATGTGGGAATTTCATCGATTAAGTCATGTAAAGAAGTGGAGGAGGTGAAGTTTTTAATAGCATATCCTCGCTTACGAAAGATACGAGTGGCTGTATCATGCTGGCATACAAAATCTTATCGGAAGACTCGGTGTAACCATATAGTGCCACTCTTGGTCGGTAGTTTACAGTTTATTCAATAGATTCTATCAACGGGATCATGTCTTTGTTTATTTTTAGGAGGTTGATTCAAGGTTCAAAAATTCCAAAATTTGTTGATCAAGACGTGATATCAATATTATTGTTATCATTATCGTTGCAAAACTTGTAAAAAGGTGTACCGTTATCAATTGTATTGTTATCAATTTCAGGACCAACATCATCGACATCGATGTTACAAACCAATTGTATTATTATCAATTTTAGGATCGACATCATCGACATCGATTTTATAAAACAATTGTCTTGTTATCAATTTCAGGATCGACATCATCGACATCGATATTACAAAATTTGTATTGTTATCAATTATTGATAACAATACAAAATTTGTATAACTTTTAACGTTATCATTGTTATCATAAAAATGATAACAATACAAACATCGAGAGTTGATTAACACAGGTGATAACAATAAAAAAGAATCTCTAAATTTTATAATAAAATATTCAAATAATTTATGGTAATTTATTATAAAAAACAATTATTGTTAGCATTTGATAAAAAATTCTATATTGAAAATTGTTCACTTTCTACTATTTCTACCTATTGTAGCAA
The DNA here is from genome assembly GCA_032358235.1 of Odonthalia washingtoniensis. Taxonomy (NCBI): domain Eukaryota; phylum Rhodophyta; class Florideophyceae; order Ceramiales; family Rhodomelaceae; genus Odonthalia; species Odonthalia washingtoniensis. Next base: position 16,231 of record JAULBU010033253.1, read on the forward strand.
GTGGGTAAGTTATTGATTACAGCCCTAAAAACATTTTATCATTACAATAATGTACACCAACTGGTGTTCATTCTCTGTTAGGTTTACTCCGACAAAACGGCTTCTCGAATCCAGAAATCTTATTTTCGAACAACTCGTCTACTCAGAGACCCAAAACCTGAATAACAAGTTTGCCATCATCAAACGAGAAATCTCATCCTCTTCATGCCCGCTTCCTCTTTCATTTAAAGTTCTCAAACAAGCGTTTTCTTTCCTTTACTGAGTTGTGCACCACCTTCCAGCATTACTCTCACTGAAAGAAGAAGAAGAAATATAGGATATCGTCGTCGTAGAATACGTAGCTACGAGGGACTCATCTCTTTCTTGATTACCAAAACCTTGTGTCGCACACAACCATGAGCACGAATCAAAACGCCGCCTCTTCGTCATCACATCATGTTGATTTGAATGATTTTCTGTCAAATGATGAAGATGAAGCCGGGTTTTCAGTCACGCCTAAAAATAATTGTCCTCACATAGCATCAAATTCATTTATAATCTACGGACCATTCATCAATCCACAGTCATCATCAGCAGCAACATCATCATCGAAATCTGTTGCATCTTCTGGAACGATATACAGTGAAAAATTGAAATGTTCATCATGTTCGATAATTGATGAAGTATGGGTTTGTTTACGTTGTGGTTTTAGTGGGTGTGGCCGTTTTAAAAACAAGCATATGTTGAAACATGCATCTAATCAAACTGCAGCTTCATGTACTCCTGTTGTTGCTATGAGTTTGGCTGATCTCAGTACTTGGTGTTTTGCATGTGATGATTATATCACACATCCGAAACTTGAGATTCCATTCAGAGAATTGCATCATGCGAAAATTGGGCAGTACCCACAGGCTGCATTACATGACTTGTCTTCTACAGTTATTTTAATAAATAAATAATACTAATAAACACAAACCTTTCACATTGAATTTGTATTTACAGTGGTCTCGTTCTCTCTCTGACTTAAGGCATAACCAAGTAAAACCGCGAGATTGTGATGTTTTTACAAACTTTGTTTGTGTTCTGTTTTACGTTGTCATAGTTTGTCTGTACAAAGTTTGAGGCTTGTCACAAGTTTCGCGATATTATTGGGCCTTACAAAAGTCGTCATAGAGAGAATGAGACCAATGATGATCTTTTTCTTGTTTTTGCATTTTTCGTGTTTACGAGAAAAAAAATCAGCTCGACAATTTTGACACTGCTTCGTTGGAACATGGCGTCAGAGAACCGCCAAGAAGAAGGGAGGGTTGTAAATGTTTCAGTTGTAAAAAGCTCTCGAGATCAAAAGACTCCATATTCATCGGATCAACAACAGCACATGGAGGAGTTTTGAATCTTTTAAACATTCAAATCATTGGTTGCTCTGCAAACCAGCGCATTAAGAGTGGCAACGTCCATATTCATCGGAGCAACAACGACAAATAGAGGAGTTTTGAATCTTTTTAAAGATGCAAATCATTGGTTGTTCTGCAGACCACCAGCGCATCAAGATTGTCAACAACTTTTTCAGACAAAAACTGGTTTTCAAGCGAGGAACATCACATCCGTTTGTCCAAAATTTAGAAACTCGTTGCTCTGCTGTTCTGGCCGCTGACGTGTAAATTCCTTTTCGGGATTCACAGCTAATACAATTTTGAACCTTCCACCGTCAGAAAAAGATTCTAGCCTCTGGCAGATTGTAAAGGACATTACTGGTTCCGCTGTCCTTTAATTTTGGATAAACATTTAAAGCTGTAAATTTTCGGTGATGTCGCGCTGTCATATTGCTCCAATACTCTTAAAGGCAAATACACTGTGATTCATTATGGTACAACCTAATACTATCTAGTGTACTATACTATACACTTTGGAGATTACCACTCTCAACTTTCAGAAGACAACCCCCCCAATGAACCCGAGTTTCAAAACCGATCTTCCATATGTTTTCTTCATTAGTCTGTTCAGCGCTGATCAGTTTTCAATCTGCTTTATGAACACAGATATGATTGATATGATTAGTACGCAATCCGTTAAATATATATCTTTCATATTAACTCTTTATGTGGAAAGATATTTTCCAAGAGAAGACACATAATAACCTTATCGGTATCGCCAACGTCAGATTAGTTACAGTCGTACAGTAATTACTGATTATTGATGAGTCATTTGGCATCATCAAAATCGATTGACATGTAGTTATCGGAAAATAAATGATAAGTCTTAGCAGTTTTAGGTTCAGCGAAAAGGTCATTCGATGTTGAAATTGTCCACAGTTTGTGTTCTCTCGGAGATAAATATTGCCCTCAGTTTGTAATTGATACACAATGGATGCCAATCCTCTTTATCAATAAAGACCAGAGAAAAATAAGACGTTTCCCTGATTTTCTCTTGTTTTTGCATTTGGAAGTGTTTTAACTGAGGTTGTGCATAGTAACAAGCACGTTTGGGCCAAAAAGGGCCAAAAATGTCACATTTTTCAATGATTAAATGGGCCATAATGTCGTCAATACAGGTCCGTTCCGTTCAACAATAATATCACTGAGTTCCCCAGATCCTCAGCTTCCCAACCATATGCATATCATATGCATATGTGATGATTAGTATACCAACCGACACCGCCCACTTATCTTTGTGAAGCAGATGCGCATTGATGCTCTAATATGATACACAACCTCAGTTAAGAATTTCATTCATACCAACGTTTTCCATGTAGATTTGAAAGCCATCAGCTTTTTTTTAAAAAAATAAAGCTGACTACTTCTCCAACAATCGATGGTACTTTTTAAGATCTTGTTGGGAGCTGACGTTTCTAAACGTGCATTGAAATACGCGAAGGATCAGATTTCACATTGGATCAGTTTCCGTCTTCAGAGTTAATACTTCTGTTTTAAGCCAATAATTGGGTTTTAAACCATTATTGATAAAAAATATGTGTTCTGTCTGACAACTGCACATTTGTCAGCCATTGGTCTGGATCCACAAGCGACTATGGAATAAATGAGATGGCGCAACTGATGCCGCCGCGCTCCCTTCTGATGCTGCCTCTCTTCCCAATCCCCATGCCTTTGTTCATGGTTTACACATATATGGGTCAAGTCGTCTCCAAAATCGAACAGTTGAGCAATCTTCCGATTTGAAGAAATCCATGATCCGGTAGTATCGTCGGTCGCTCAGGCAAAGTAACTCCAAGGTAGCCAATTACAGTTGGCCCGAATTCTTTTACAAAAAACAATACCAGTAAATCGTCTTGGTAATCAGGAAGGTACCCGTTCGTAGTCACCAGAACCTTTAAATCCGTTCGTGATCACACGGTCAATGATGGACTATCTTATGTTGATTGAGAAAGATGATTGAAGATTTTATCAACAGGAGAAGTTTCAAGAACCGTTGAGTTTACCTCTTCGCGTTGTGGTCTAATGACAATGATCTGTATATGCTTTTCCTCCAGCTCAGCTGGTTTTCTACCTGTACATTAGTAAGAGGTACACAGTCCGAATTATGAGGTCGAACTCCAATCTCAAAGTTCAGACAGTGAAAATATCGCGGGAGATTCTGAAAAATGTCTTTAAAAACGAAGAAAAAGTCCATGCATATTTGTTTTTCCGTTTCTACAGATATTATTGTGTGCAATCAATATGTCATCATAATGCTGTCCGCACATATTAACCTTGCATTGTGACCACACAATCCGACCCATTTCCATTCTGCTACATTTCTAAACGAATGTTTCAATTTCGGAATACCATGACTGTTATGACAGACATTCAATGCACGCAATTGTTCGTATAACAATATATTCAGTCAAATGAGTTATAGAACAGACTGAACAAAATTATATGATTGAAATAAGTAAGCTACAATTACCCAATATTATTGGGTAATTGTAGCTTACAGCTACTATAAATAATATGGTACATTGCAGGCTGATAGAGTGGGTATAATATTCCAATCAAATCATTTTCCCAATTGAAAAATACAAAACAGAAATGTCCTTTATATATTCTTTGACCAGTTCTATATTTTGTTGTAATACAAACGTTTTTTTTCCCGTCATGTCCAATAGTGAATTAACAATTCCCAATTCTTTTGATTTCATTGGCATATCACATTGATGTGATTAATAACTGTCAGATATTATTGAAATGCAGGTTGAATGAGGGGCGAGTATTAATACATTACCCCTGTTGTATTTGAACAGTTATTCAATAGACTCCTATTATGTTTGTTTTATAAATGCATCATAGCGCTCTATTCCATACTGGTGCAAATAGTTTATATATACTATGAATATATGACATGATGAGTTATCAATGCATGACAAATAGAATGAGGTCATGTTTCCCGACGTAAAACAGACGAAAAACGTTCGAAATTTGATTAAGTAGAAAGTAACAAGGTGCATTAAGTGTAGAAAGTAGGAGATGAAAATCCTGACAAGGTAAAGCAACAGCTCCTGATACAGAGGCGTGGAGCGGATGGTAGACTTTTTTCATTGTTGGGAGGAGAGGAGGGGGCAGTGGAGGTCGTGAAGGATTTGTCGACATGAATTGTAAACGGTCTTTGTCGGCGTTGTCCCAATAGAGAGTACAGTATTCGAATTGGTGTACATTTTAAGAAAAAAAACGAATTGAAACCGGCAACTGTTATCGATATTTCTCAATTTTTACAGTGTGTGACGTCCCAAAATCGGAATGTTGTGCTTTTAAAAATAAATATTGGGATGTGATGTTGTACCTGTTCATTCTATTAAGGGAGTATTTTATTTTGAAAAGCCATGTGCATTGCATGTTACGGCTATTGGTGGGCGAACCAAGAAGTTTATGTGACTGTACATGTTACGTTACATGTCACTACACCACTGTACGCAATAGAACCTACGATCGTACACGGATAATTAGGTCAGAGCCAAGAAAGGAAGGAAGACGCAACGAAGCGTAATAGGTTCTATTGCATAGATAATACACAATTGCAAGACATGGCTTTCTGTGCGAAGACGACGAGGCACAAAAAGGCTAGTGCCTGTAAATACAGAGACGAGTGGAGTTGATGAAATAAACAAACAGAGAGTAAGCAGCTACGAACTCAAACAGCTTGAACTGAAATAAATCCCAACAACCATCAGCGTACGAAGATAGTCTCAAATAGCTATATATATACATGTCAGATACAACACCCCAATTATCAGTTATGGGCCCAGATGAATCATGACCGTCCTCGATTAGTGGCAGCTTGACTACAGCACCAAATTTCGTCATAAAAAGTTTGTTGTGGCAGGCAATAAGTCGAAAAAAGTGTTGAATGAAGCAGGGCACCTTATGTTTATATCATGGTATTGTAACACACAAGAGATCCTTATAAAAGCTGAAAACTAAAGGAAAATAAACTTGGATGGCGATGAAGACGTTAAGACAAGATCTAAATTTGCTGAAAGCGTGATAATATTAATAAAAAATGAATCTAATAACAAGAAGCTAAAGAAAGAAGTTTAATTAATAATTAAGATACAGACGTGGAGACACCTCCGAAAGCGAAATACCGTCAGACGTTAAAAAAAAGTTTAGAAAAGCAGTAGATAGATAAGTGAATCACACCGGCGTATGTAAATAGAAAAAAAATTGGCAATTAGCCATTACAGTACTTCGGAATGCGATTTTCCCTGCCAATAATATAAATTATGCTACAATTTAAGACAAGAATATAGTATTACAAAAAAATCACCAAATATACCTTTTAAAAACAAGAAATATGGTGTGGAGCGTTGGTAATTCCAAGTACTAGAATTAAATGATATAGTGCAAGTCAAAGGTTCTAAAAGTTCTTATATCATCTACGAAACGTTGGTGAAGATTATGAAAGAAGCAAAAAAAAATTCTAAATAAAACACCAGGGGGTTTAACCTTCAAACACGTAGTAGAGATACTATCCAATATAACTGATGGAAATAAAAATATCTGCAATACTCTATGATTAGGATAGTAACAATTATCAATCACAGAATATACAGGAACAAGACATAGAAAGATAAATGAACGAAATAAAGTGAAAAAAATGTAACAATAACGAGAATTATTTTTAAGTGACAAGATGAGTGAAAAACAGAGGTATATGAAAACCTATCGCTGCAACGTGTACTACGTTCTGGAAACTAGAACTTGAAGCCTGTAGATCTACTGAAAAGGAGCTACTAAGATATGGGTGTGTGACAATACCTCGAAATAGAATGACCAAGTAAGATGAGTTGAAGCACGAGTTATCAGTGCCCTAACCCACCTATTTAAATTCTGATTCTCGAACCGAGGACCACCAATGACAGTAAAATATTATCATGTGAGAATTTCTCCCAAAAAAATTTTTCGGAGGAATTGTTGGAGATCAGCCTTGAAGATAAGCTACACTCCATACTATTAGACTACAACAATGACCCCGAATGCAAAGAATCGATCATGGACCATGTGTTTGGTAGTGATTCTGAGTGTGAGGAGGAGTTCGTTCCGATTAGATCACCAAGCCCTTTCATGAACAAAACGTTTGTCGGGAAAAATGAATTGGATGTGGTTGGATGTGGAATCATACTGTTGATAATTGCGAAGATCCAGATGGCTTATCTCTAAAATGAAGACACTAACAGGTGATCGATGACATTTATAAAGCTGTAGGTGGATCAAAAGTAACTAGAAAAAATGGAGCGCCTACATCCTGGCTTATCGATAAAGCTGTTTCTGATGAAATTTCGGATACATACCGTGTTGTAATGGAAAATAACGTACCAAATCATGCTACGGTTATCACCTCACATATCGTGTATACTATACACTATACTACTATACTATCTTAGTAAGATAAAACACGATTAGAAAGGCATCACAAGGCTTAATAAACTTCTCTTTACGCATGGAAATAGAGAAACACAAGCACAACATACATAAATACTCATCTACATGCCCATTCCAACGTTATACGGCTACTTCTAAATCTACGAGGCTAGTAGAAACAATTATGAATTTCCGGATGGGCAATATAGATTTCGAGGGGGTATACTTTCAAAGCGGACCGATTAATAGATCGATATATGTCAGTCCCCACCTGAGGCCAGGTCTAAACGAAAAACGCTAAGGGAGCTACCGGAACTTCCCTACGGGATTTCATAGACCCGGAGACAATTGGCCAAAGTAATAGAGAGTTGGATGTTAGAAAACGCGGGGTTTAAACTAGTGAAGGGTTTGAAACAGCTGTTCGTGATAAGGGACAAGGATGAAAAGATACTTATGATTATATGCAATGTCACGGATGATTTGTTTATGGCAGGACATATAGACATGATGAACTTGTTTCCAACCGATATTAAGAAATGTTTCGAGATCATGAAGGTAATTATAGTCGATGATATATATTTAAATGGATCTACTATTTCCCAAAGCACAAACGGTCATATCGTCATGTATATGGAGGAATATATGTGCAACATCAAGCCGATTGATATAAGACTGGAACGAAAAACAGAGAAGTGAGCCTCTAGAAGGCTGCCACTGGCAACCTGCTTGAGGCTCACTTCTCTGTTTTTAGTGATCCGAATACGATCACGACGATCACCGCTGGCAGCGGTAAAGAGTTGATCGTGTTCAGATCACTTGATGGAGAGCTAGTATGGGCTGGGTACAGTGTACTCCCCAAGCTGCACATTCTACATCGTATATGCAACAAAAAGTACCACAAATCAACGTTAACGAACTAATTAATGACAATGCTACAATAAAAGAATTTCGAAATTACAGATCCATATTCAGATTTAAACCGCCACCCGATTGTGCAAGGAGTGTTGATGTTGTTTCTTTCTCGGATGTAGCGTTTAACTTATCCAGTACTCAGAGTTATGGACAAACGGAAATAATTTGTGGACTACAATTTTGGTCAGAAGGTGATGTGTTGGAAACGTATGATTTGATAGATTGGACCAGTTGTAAGCAGAGACGAGTAAGCCATTTATCATACCGAGCAGTAATCATGTCGTGTACTGATACCGGCGACAGAGAATATGGTATAAAGGAGGCACTTTAGTCAATATTCCTAGGTCAAAGATTCAAGGGAATAATAACAGTGGACTCAAAATGTCTTTATGGCACCATCTAAACACTCCATGACGGCCTTGACTATCGACTCAGGCCAATTGTCCGGCGTATACGGGACTCATTCAAGTCAGTGGATCTTGACTTCCTAAATTAGGAAGTCAAGATCTCCATTTTGAAAATGGATGTAAGGTATTGCGAAGTTTTCTGGCGTTTTGACTAAAAATAACTACCTCATCCAGCGCCTGCTCAACACGATTTACTACACAGAATTATTAAAATGAACGAGTAATTGAAGTTTTGAAGTAGACTGCAAGACCTGGAATAATTTTCGAATGAGTGAATCCGTCAACTGAGGGTATAGGAAGCGATGTATGACACACTGTGCCACATGGCATGTGCAAAGATGCGATTGGTTTAACAGATCCCTACACACTGATGATCAGAATGATGAATATAGATAAAAAGATAATTACTACGACTATTGACAGTGACACATAAGTCAATAAATATAAGTACTACTTCTATTTATTGACTTATGTGAATAGAATTAATGATACTTGAAAACATTTCCCTGTATGAAGAACGGTGCATACCAGCGGATGAAAGGGTAGGCTCAGTCGCTATAGACAACTATATATGGAGCACAATAGAGGCCAGTACCTTACAATGATAATTAAATCGGAGCCGAGAAAGGACTGAAGACGCAAAGAAGCGTAATAGGCTCTATGGAATAGATAATACACAATTTCAATACATGGCTTTATATGCGAAGAGGAAGAGGCACAAAAAGGTTAGTCCTTGTTAATACAGAGATGAGTTTCGTTCATGAAAAATTCAAACAGAGAGAAAGCTGCTAAGAACTCAAACAGTTTGTACTGAAACAAATCCCAGTACTAGCTGGTATCAGTTTCGGTACAAACCTAGTGGTGACTATCTTCGTATGAAGATGGTTGTACTATCTGCATACGAAGATAGTCACCAATAGCTTTACTGCAATGTAGGATACACCACCCCAATTCTCAACAGTACAGTTTTTCTGATTGACTTTACTGTAATATCAGTTCATACCGATTTCCTCTATTGGGTGTAATCAGGGATTTTACAAATTTTACAAATTTACAAATTAAACCAATCAAAAACATGTATGTTGGTACCACATTCGGTCGAATTTATAAATTTGTAGTGGAGCATTATAGATTTACAAATGTGTTTTTCAATCGATATACTTTCTCGGTAGTGAGAGAGCTGCTCACCACGATACGAATAAATCTCAATAATGACGAGGAAACATGTGCTTATCACCGCAATAACAGCCATAATAAGAGCAGCAATTGCAACAATAATGCGAATAGATCATTCAAGTAAGCGCAATTGGACACGACAAGTACAACCCAGATACTTCCGTGCAGCATTACTCTGCCCCATTAAATCAATATAATCAATGTAATGGTGTTAACTGCATCATGTGGAACTTCTCCAGACTCTATCTTATCCCTTAACTTCGACTGTCGTTCATTCTTCCATGTTCTACTGCAAAAATGTATATCAAAACAGAACGAAGTCATCTTTTGTTGTCCATACCGTGTATGGCGTCCATACCGTGTATTACCGACGGTGAGAGTTCGTAAACCATCAATAAATTCAGCAGACATACTTGAACTCGTTCTTTGGAGGCTTAAAAGCAGCAGCCATCAATAGTCTTCTTTCAAATATTTGGTTTAGTACCGATATCTGTTAATGTTTGGTTTGATTATGGTTTGCAGGTTATATCCAAGAGTTATACTGAAGATTGTCCTGAAGTGTTGTAATTAAAATGGAAATCTATCCAAGGACTGAAAATTTTATCAGCATTACTTCGGATAAATCTTCCGAACGGGAAGTTATTACGAAACATTTTCGATGTGATAGACGGAGGTATGCTCCCATGCGCGAACTATGAAGATGTGGGTAAACAAAATTCTTTCTACGAGGGATAACAACAGCAGTTGAAGTAACAAATTTATGTGTATTAAACTTCAAAGTATGAGTAATACTTACAGCTGTGAACTATCCTGGTTCATGATATTAAGGTTGTCAATTTTTCTAGGCTTCTGTTCCCAAAACTATGATATGACACTACTTGGATTTGCAATAATTGACAATAGGAAAATCGTGGTGGACTCAAGAATTGCGGGAGGGAAAATTGTACGCGGCAGGAAAACGAATGAATCTAGAGATATACCACATAGTTAAATGGAGGTTATTGATATGATAATGGAACGACTTCTACCAAGTGAACGACAATCTGCTGAATGGGTAATAAGAGCAATAAATGCTCCTTTTGGTATTTGGAGACTTTTACTATCAGCGAATAGCGTGACACGGAATCGGCTCCTGACTTTACGCGTATGCTTGTTAAACGCAAAACTAGATTGATCGGACTAACCAAATTACGAGTATATACGCCAACCAGTAATCTTACATCAATACATGGATAAAAAGATTCATGTCGAAAAAATAAGAGTTCCTCTATAGTGATGCCACCATTACGTTGGAACTAATATTTTTCACTCCAATGGAGTGTGGCCAACCGAGGATCACCGTAAAAGTCAGCAGCGATGCGAGCGTAATCTATATATGAGCGCCAACTATAGCCCCATCACCACAGTTGAACTGTGGTGATGGGGCCACACCACGCATGTACACAATACTGACGTTGTAATTTAGTTTCTTTTACAGTGTTAGTGTTGTTAACGTATAACAAAGTTGGTCAATATCTCGAAATGTTTTATCTATTGTCATATTAACCAACTCAATTCTTACCAAAGAGAATATCAACAACAACAGGATTGGATTCATACACGTCGTTACCATTTAGATTAATCTGGAACACAACCTTGGCGTCACGCCGCGTCATACGGTATGACTTCTACGGCAATGGTAAGTTCCTCTTAAACTTTATGCCAGAAAGCAACTTAAAAGATGAACATCACTGGAAGTCAAAAAGATTTAAACAAATTCTAAGGACGAGCACCACCGCTGGATTTTCAACAAAATCCCGCTTCAAGATGGTGGGGGTCACCAATGTTTTTGTCGAAAGAATCGTGATCTTCCTAAAGAAGTCAAGGATTCTTTGATTACTAAATACAGACAAGCTAAACAGTTTTTTATAGATCTGTCAGAAGATTTCGCTATGAAATCTGTGTTTTATGATGTAGATACAGTGTTAAGATTGCTCTATTTCTTATATGACATTCATGCTGACATGGGTAAAATTCTATTCCTATAGGCAGCCTGGGGAAAATCATTCAGTATAAATAACCCGAGAATATCAAAAAATAGCAAGAAATCATACCTCCAAACCGACTAAATTGGGAATAGCAGCCGGAACGGATATTTTCCAATCTGATGTCAGTTGTGGGGGGCACCACTAGTGGGAGAATCAGAAGCACATAATATGTGCTGAGGCACATGTCATGAGACATAGGATTACCAACATATTATGTTGGTAAGCCTATGTCTCATGACATGTACCTCAAATATATGAGCGCATTATCATATGAGATGACATCTGAAAATTAGGTATATTGGGTGTCGTTTCTGGTATTATTACAGAGGCGCATAAAATTCTTTGACCGCTTCGTAAATGGTAAATTATTTTCAAAGTTAACTTTCCTTTTATTCTGATCTATCAATGAAATACAAGTGTCCATGGCAATTTTTGAATTAAACCCCTAAGCGACGACAGTTGCAAGGAGTATAACGAGTCCGGTTTAAGAAGTTGAGGAAGGACATCCCGATGTTGCTTCATTTATTATAAATCGAGCGGTTTGATCCCTGGGGTAATGTGTTAATTATTACCTTTAAGAAACACCTATGTTTTCTCTGCAACTTTTGTTGTTTTCTAGGTGTAAAAAATGGTCATAAACGCATCCTTTCAACTACTTTCGCCGAATATTTTGCTTATGGTGGCCTCCACCAGTCAAGAACCCCAACTAGTGATATACTCACCCCTTCTCAGACCCCCTCTCGCTTCAGTGAGGTCAAAAAGCATCATTACAAAAAATAGAAAGCAGATTAATCATATTGGAGATCTGAAAAAAGAAAAATTCACAAATAAAAAATTGCACGAATAGTGGGAAACTACCTTTACATGTATTATTTTCAATAAACATCTTCATAATTTGTGCTCTTTCCCCCAGCTCACGAGATTAAAGATTGAGGGACTACAGTTTTATCATGATGAAGAACTAGCATGTGATTTCAAATTCTGCATGAAACTGTGAAAATCACGCCTTGAAATTCCAAGGTGGATTTTATATTAAAAAACATGTTTAATTTATCTCGCAAGTACTGGTCCCACTACCATTTATATTAATCCATTACCAAAATTACCTGGTCAACCATTTTATGGTGGATAGGTCATTCCCTCCTCAGTAGCCCACGCGAGCAAAATAGTATGTAATTAACTTCATTACTGAAAAGTTTTATTGCTAAACATTTGTCCAACTGCTCTAATTCCCATTAATTACTCAAGGCATATTTTCGTACTTTACATGAACAACACAAACTAGGTTGATGTATTTTTTAGAATTTTTCTCCGAAATTTGTAGCAGCATCATCAAAAACAACTCTTGGCTCATTTGTAGCAATATGTTTTCTGCACATACCTTTCCTTTCACGATTTGTGTCACCTCATCCTTCTAAATTGCATCTTTCCGTACTCCTAGTTCACTTTTAATAATTAATCAAGTAGTTTGTGACATATTACCAACGTTTTCGATTATAAAATCTTCACCTTTCTCTCTTGGGATTCTAATTGCACCTTCTACTCTTCTTCCCTTTTTTGCACCAAACGTTCCTTACATATTAGTTTCATTTTACATGCAGTTTCTTTTAACCCTAAATATGATTAGCTACCACTACCTTTACTTTTTGGTGTAGTTATACGATATAATCATCGTAGCCAACATATATCGCATTAATATAATCTAAACTTTCTCTCGATATGTGTTTAGCTCTCCTTATGTTTGGAGTACAGGAATGGTCGCCAGTTATTTTCTTATATTTTGCTAAGTTATCGAACATTTTTTACGTATAGAGTTAATATCGATAATCGGTCGGTCTGTATCGGTCGGATGTTTTTTGAATTGGTTCGTTACATACGGCGAATCATTACCACCAATTTGTTCACAGCTTCCAACAATATGATGAAAAACCTTTATATATTTTTCGATGTAGTTGGGGGATTCCATGTGCTTACTAATCTTTTTCCTCTTCTTATCCGGAGAAAGGGATGGGGGTACTGGTGGCATAGTTGGTAGAGAATATGGGAAATCTGCATACTGATGTGTTTCAGTATGTGGGACTAGATGTGACGATTCCATTATAGTGGGTGCTGCCGTTGAGAGTTGAATTTGATGTTATTTGACATTTGTAAAATTTATAAATTTAATTTTTGTGTCTTCATGTCACGCTTTTGTCGTGAATCTGTTATCCTACAAACAAACATGGACGACTGTACATCACTGGGCATTACGGTCGTTCCTATTGGCTGGTGCCATATTTTCAAACAGGGGTCTGGGAAATGAACACTAAGTACAGAAAGTCTTTCCCATAAAGTCAGTAGAGTGGAGCAGAAAGAGGAGAAAGTGTTGTGACACGTGTGAGAGATGAGAAAAACAGATGATGTTGGGGGTACTCGGGTATAATCCAATTTTACAGGTTTCTCTCGGGAAACATTATTTCATGGGAGTCCATGAATGCCAACGCATTGCGTTTAACTTACTACTTTTATAGTGTATTTATGCAGTAGTGTATTGGAAAAAAATAAGTAAAACATAAGAAAAATACACCAATAACTTACAAATTTTGAAACAAAATGGATTTATTTTTTTAAATTTAAAAACAACATTGTTTATAATTCTGCGCTCTCTTAATTTTTGTTTAATTTTATAAATATATTTTGTATAATTTACATTTTTCATTAAAATCTCGACTGTTCAACATGTCATGAAGTGTTGTCCATTTAAAAATGTCGTGACGCCAACAGCGACGGCGTCCAGTTTCTCTGCCTATTTCCAATCATTCATTCATCCAACGAACGAAACTTAAAATTTATATATACCCAAACCCATCCCACCCATCCACCCATATTCCGACACTATTTCCTTCTCTTCTTCCACATTCCCCGTTTTTTTCCCTTTTTATACCAATCGTCAAGCCCCAATCGTCTAGCCTCCCTGTCCATCTCCCCACCTCTTCATCTCTCCACCTCTTCATCTCTTCATCAACAGCGACAACTTCCATCTATCCTAAGCTTTACTTTTTTTTGTATCCGTTGGAAAGAGACTGTCGCCAATCTTTCACTGAGTCTCGTCGCGTTCTGTGTTCTGTTTTGCCGTCCCTCTTTAACCGTTTGCGTTTAATTGTTCTTACGCTCTTCAGAACCTCCTTGAACAGCTGTTCAACCTTGTATGGTGACTGTTTCATCCGTTCCACTCTCCCTCTCTGCGGATTCCGCACTTGACGGCTTTGGATAAACAAAATACGTTCTACATCAATCGACCACAGCTCCCCACTAAAACCTCATCAACTGGTTCAATGGGCATAGACCTTCACCGCCAAACTGAAGTCATTTCACACCGTCGTTCTCCTTCTTTTTTTTTCTTAATTCTTAACTTTTGACTGCTTTTTCTCCCCCTGTAACTACTCAATTTTCATCTATCTCAAAAATGGTCCGCCGAACTCGATACAACGCAACCTCTAACCGTCGTAAATACTCCACGGATAGCAGTGCCTTAGCAGGCGCTCTTCGTGATGTCGAGTTGATGTTCAAGGAAGCTGATGCCCGAAAGGAAGAACGATTTCGTCGTGGTGTACGCCCCGACGCTATCAATCTTATTGAACATGGTCCACTACGTGTCGTTCTTTCCGCTACACCTACAGATGACACTCTTCCCTCATTTATCAATAAACTCCATGCATACAATGTCACACACGTGGTACGCGTCTGCGAACCTCATTATGATGCTTCTACTTTAGAACGCCATGGATTCAGTCATTCCGACTGGTCGTTTAAAGATGGTGAAAGTCCACCTACAGATGTCGTGGATAATTGGCTTGGATTATTAGATGATATGTTTGAGTTGAATCGTCATTCTCGTTGCTATACTTCTGCGTATACACCGGATTCTCTAGTTGAAGAGGAAGCATCTGTTAGTGGTTGCTCGTTAAGTTCCGAAGCAGGATCGTCGCCAGCATCTTCTACAGACTGTCAACAAATTTCTTCAGTGGTTAAGAAAACTACAGTTGCTATTCATTGTGCTGCTGGTCTTGGAAGAGCTCCTGTACTTGTAGCTATTGCACTTGTTGAACTTGGATTATCTGCTCAAGAAGCTGTTGGATGGCTTCGTGCTTTACGTCGTGGTGCCATTAATGCTCATCAACTTGCTTATTTACAGCAGTATGTACCACGTCCGCCTATCAGCAATGAAACGGTGACTAAACGTTCACGTTCACCTTTTTCATTCTGGCGGAAAAGTTCCAGCCGTACGAAATCTCCAACCGCGAGTTGGATTAATTCGAGAGGGGGCTCACCTGGTAGAGGAGGAGCAGATGACAGATCTACTGATCGTCCTATAGTATGGGCAGACGGAAAGCGTTCGTCTCAGCCGACTCCAGGAGGAGGCAGTTCACCGTCCTACCATGCACTTAAAGCTATGCGTAAGGCTCAAGTTGAACGCGGACGTAACGTCAGCTATTGATTTTATTATCTGTCAGGGGGCCTACTGATCTGCCTCTTTGTTGTCCAATTATTGATCATTACTGTTCGCTGTTTTGTTATTGTTTTGTGGTGTTTGAATCTATATAACGGAAGTTCTGTTCCGTAACACAAGCGATGGTTAAAGATTATTGTCACCACATTGCAAAAAAAAAAAAAAGGGATTTCTCGAAACTGTCTAGTAAAATCATTGAAAAATAAAAGGATTTTCATTAATAATTATTTTTCCACTACAATTAATTTGTATTTTTATTCCCGAATTTACACTTGTTTCCGCATGGCATGCTGTTGGAGTCCGTCCTTGTAAGCCTCGTTCCTTGTAGTCATCAGCATCGTCATCCAAATCCTCCCAACACCTGTCATCATCAGATTTATAATTACTGAGACGACCCGTACTCCCGTACTCCCTGATCGCTTACCAAAAACGTTTATATCTATTTTTACCTTTTTAGTCCAGTTATAATAATAACAACCACAACGGTTTTCGCTATCATTCATAATACATGAATGGACATGACAAGAATAATGCGAATATTTCAATATGCAAAAACGGTTTATCGGTTCCCACTTCGTCGACATATAAGACGTGCTCATGCTAGGTATAGATTGCATAGAATGGAATGGAATGGAAGGTATAGACCATTAGAACCACCAAAAGGATATGAACACTATTATACGTTGGAAGAAATGTTTCCAGGTTTTAAAGATGAACCAAAACCTAGTAAAAACTTCACTGAATGGAGAAAACGTATGCATCTAGCATGGCGATTTTATTTACATCAATACTATCCTGATAGAGATCCTGAAATGGCTGAATTAGAACGCAAACTATTCCCACCTAAAAATAAAGAAGAAGAAGACAAACATGTTGAAGAAGAAGCTAAACAATTTGTTGACGATCTTGAGAAGAAGGTGAGACAAGTTGAAGAAGGAACTATTCAAGTTGTTGATAAAGTTAAAACAGGTTGGGAAGAAAATCGCCCGGAAGCTGAAAGTTTTCTCAAACATAGAGCTGAGATCATGAAGGTCGCTGTTTCTGAATTTACCGAAGGATATCATGAAGTTGTTTCAGGGAAATTTAAATTTTCAGATTTGAACATTCCATCAATTAATGGTGACGATGATGATTTTGAAATCCCAGAAGCTGATAATTTGCCCTTACGTTACGAGTGTCTGAAACACAAAAAGAAAGAAAACAAAAAGAAAATGACTCAACAACTGGAAACATAAAATTATTATCATGTTGATTTCGAACGTTCTTCTTCTTCAACATGTTGTTCCCCTGGTAATTGTACATGATCTCTTTTATGCAAATTTCTTTTTGTAATATCAGCAATCAAACAAGCAGCACCACATTCTGAAATAAGAGCGACAGGGATACCCAAGAAAGGAATAGCACTTAAGAAACTGTAAATAAACCCACAGCCAACAATATAACCGCGATATCTTTCGCAGAAATAATCTCTTACTTCAGGTGTCATTTTTTGAACATATCTTTTCAATAAATCTTGTCCGCATTCATCGGCATCGACAACAGATTCACCAAACGATAATAAAAAGTCATCAACACTTGAACTTTGCAATAATTCCGTTGGTAATAGATGGATAGCTGATACAACACCTGCAACAGGAGCACCTAAAACAGGTAACATAGAAATAAAACTAACCATTGGTGTAGCAATAAATTCACCTCCTGGTACAATATATTTAATTATAGTTGCAGCAGATTTAAAAATACCTAATTTAATAAGTCGTTTCGCACTTAATAAACGTAAACGAAACGGTATTTTTTCGTTTGATGAATTTTGTAATTCAGATGCAAATGCATTGTTCTTACTGCGTATACGAAGTGCCGAGTAAAACATATTTGCATTTGCAACTTTTTGTTTATCTAAAACAAATGATAATACAATTGTTAATGTTCTTCCCCATCTTGAAAGTGAATGCAGAAATTCAGATATTGTTTGTGATTGTCCTTTAGATAACATGAAAAATAGCAACGTAAATATGATGAAATATGCAGCCTGCGCATTACATAACGGAACTATTAATTCACGAAATATTGATCGCAATGATGGTGCTCGAATAAACAAAACCATACCATCAATTGCTGAAAGTGCTCCTTTGAAAAAACCTGCATAAAATGCTGCATGTGACCCATCTTTCTTAGTATGTGGACTTGGTGATGAAGAAGATGCATCATCCGTGCTTATCGACGCCATTTTGATGTTCAGCTGTTGTTGACCGTGAACTGTTAATTTCCACTGACTGTTTAAACGAGCAGAGAAATGACTTCAAGGTAAAAGTTGACTAATTGAGTGAGAAACATCACCACCAGGATGCAACAACCAACTGTGACGGGAATGGTGTGTAACGCCAAAAGTGACTGATCCGTTTTCCCACACTATTTAAACGAACACGTTTCGTTATGTAAGTATATACAGTAAAAACGAATCTAGTAAATATAATGGGTAAATCCACGATTCGGCCCTAGACAGGTGTCCAAAGTGAAGGTTCAGTACCAAGATTTCAAAAAATGTTAATATCTAGTACCGAGAATTGCGGAAACGCTGAGATTTTATACCTAGAATTAAGCAAAATGGTGGCTTTAGTACCAAGTATCTCGGTACTGATTCGACCAAAAGTTGATTATCAGGTACTGATTCGGCCATAAGTTTGAAACATTTCAATTGGACAAAATCAGTACCTATATAATGAACTTTTGGCCGAATCAGTACCAATATAATCAGAAAATTTTGCACAATTGATTTTATTTATTCTTCTCTCGCTTCGTACTGTGATGCCGTTCGCCGAATCGGTTCTATGAACAATTGAACCGATGCGCAAGCAGTGCGAGAGAAAATGACAACACGTTCCGGGGATGAACTTACTTGTCTCAATGGCAACATGGGAGTTATAGAGATTATTACAGGATGTGCAACAGGAAGCTTCCAACTACGAGAACTGCTAGAAATATACCTGAAGAAGAGCGTTCTTGTTCATCCTGAAAAAAATAAATCATGTGATCGTGTCATTGCCACAAAATGTATGCAGGAATTGACCCGTCAAAAAAAGACGGGTTGTCCTCAGTGACATGTCTCATACGCCTCCATTATGCTCTGCCTACTAAAGAAGGGGTTATGGATTCCCGTGTTTCCATGGTGTTGCTGAACTTGCACAGATATTTGGTTTTGTAAACCCCTACAAGTAAATTTCTACGCGACATTTGACATCTACATGGAAGAAACAATACGATGATGTCGTTTTTCCCTTTCTACTCAGTCTGATGTAGATATTGTTGTCATGTAATCACAACGAATCATGGCATGTGGGGATAATCTAAATATACCAGTCGCCCTTCCCCCACCCCGTGGCCATCCCGTGAAGAATGCAGGTAAACGTAAGAAATCATGGTATTAAAGGGGACCAACGACACTGAAACGGATATATAATTGCTCGCTTTGTCATACATATTGCCATACTGCAAAGACCTTCGAACTGAAACAAGTTCTAGATTCATAAGTCCTTGAATATTCTGCGTCCGCAAGCAACAATCCGTCGTCCATTTGATTTTCAGCCTTCAAAGTCATGAATAAATAAAATCCAGAACGTATGCGTATTTAGAGCTGAGTTTTCTATATTATTACGTTTACAGTACCCATATTTGTTGAAAAATACGTTTTCAGTACCTGTATATCGTGCATGGCCGATTTAGTACCCATATTTTAATGAAATGGCGTTGTTAGCCCTTGGTTATCTCGGTACAAATCTCAACTTTTATTCAAACCTCCGTACCAAATTGGACTATCTCGGTACCATTTCCGCATATTGACCTTATTTTGGTACCAAATCTGAACCTTTTCCGCAATTCTCGGTACTAGATATTAACATTTTCTGAAATATTGGTACTGAAACTTCGCTTTAGACACCTGTCTAGGGTCAAATAGTGGAATTACCCTTTTTTAAATTATTTAAGAAGTGGACCGCCAATTTTCGAGTTTCATCTCCATAGGGGTTGTATTTTGAAAACTTCAAACTGAAAGTGTACCGCACCGTAAGTGTAGGGTACACTGCATTCCCGTGATGAGAATAACCTCTTT